>JAECZD010000022.1:762500-1017500 GCA_024349325.1 Pogonomyrmex californicus
GAGGACGTTATAAACGTTTCGCGGGCAGTCGCGCTTCTTTAGATTATCTAAAACGAGGGGCCACCAGACATTGTCAAAGGCCCCGGAGATGTCGAAGAGAAGGGCGACGGCGTACCTCTCCCCGGAGGCAGTGGCCATACGCCGCAACTCGACAACAGCGCCCTCCGCCGACCTTCCGGGCATGAACCCGAACTGCCGATCGGAGACCCCACCCGGCGCCAATGACGTGCCCATGAGGCGAGACTTGAGAAGCCTCTCGAACAGTTTCCCTACGACGGAGAGGAGACAGATGGGTTTGTACGACTTTGGGTCCCTCTCGTCCCTCCCCTCGTTCTTCAGAAGGCCCGAAGCGAGCCCGCCTTCCAGACCGAGGGGAAGACGCCTCATCGAAGGCACCCATTAAACAATCTGAGGAACTGACCGGGAATTACCCCCCCGCAGGCCGCCCTCAACACAGCGACCTCTATCCGATCGGGCCCCGAGGCCTTATTATTTTTAAATGTTTTCACCGCCGCAGCCATTTCTGCCACCGTGAAGAAAGGTGCATCGGCTGTAGCAGGAGATACCCTAGATGAAGATCTAATTTCACGCTGCTCTGGCGTGTCATCGCTTTCCCGGTCTTCTGGGACGTGCACGTTCAGGAGGCAACCGGCGGTTTCCTCCAAGGTCTTCGTGGAGCCATCGCCACACCGGAGTGCGCTCAACACACTCTCCACCCGAAGTTTGCTCGCTTGGTGCCTATAAACGAACCCCCAAGGCTCCGAATTCCCGTTCGATGTGACGAACTCCCGCCAGCTTGCGAGCTTTGTCCTTCTCACCTCTCGGCTGTACTCCCGCAAAGATGAGCGGTACTCCAGCCTTAGAACGAAGCGAGTGGGCTCGTCCCGCTCCATCTGAAAGGCACACCTCTTCCTATACGTGCTCTTTTTGAGCACAGTCAGCTCTTTCGTCCACCACGGGTTGGACTTTCTAAATTGCCTTTTTCTCGGCATCGACGCGGAGCAGGCTTCGGTGAGGACCATCGTCATCCTCTCGATACGTTCCGCGGAACACAATTCGAGGGCCTCCAGTTTTGATCGTGAAAGATCGGCTCTCGGAGAATCGCTCCCAGTCAGCACGACGAGTGTCGAACCTCGCGTTCGCGACCCCCCGGTCTCCGCCCGACTCCTTTGGCACTCTCAGCCTTATGTCCACGGCGCTGTGATCGCTAGTCGTCCACTCCTGCCTTACTTTCCATTCGCCGATGAGTTGGCTCATGGAGGGCGACGCCAGGGTCACATCGATGTATGACGCGCCCCTTGCCGTCCAGAAGGTGGGACCCTGCCCAGCGTCATTCACAACGCTCATGCCAAATGCTCGAATGAGGTCCTCAAATCTGGCACCTCTGTCGGTCTGCTGGGGACCCCAAAGTGACGACCGGGCATTGGCATCGACAGCAAGTAACAGTCTCTCCCCCCTCAGCGAATGGAACACCATTTCGAGGTGTCTGAGGTGAGTCTCGATATCGTCACTGTACTGGAAATAGCACGACACGACGTATAGTAAGAATCCAGGGGCCTGCATTTCCGCACACGCACAGTGCGTCGTGTTAAGCTGCGAGACAAATAACAATTGGAACTGAGGGTTACAGACCGCCATCGCAGCCTACGGACGTTGCGAGCATACGGCAGCCACCCTCATCCCTACACCTAGCCCTACGAAGGTGGCCCGCGCCCTGCTTCCTGACGTGGGGTTCCTGCAATAACAGGACGTCAAGTCGCTTCTTCGCAACGAGCTGACGCACCTCACCCGTAACCACAGTCGAACGCCCCATGTTCAACTGCAGTATCCTAACTCCCGTGGACGCTATCGAAGATTTCGGAGCATCGGCCATCCGCCTCACTGGCGACCGAGAACCTAACCTCGATACAAACTGGGGCTAGAGCTGGGGGGGAGGGTATTCGCAGACTTTTCCGTCGCGTTCAACGCAGAATCTAGGTTATTCGCGGATCTGATCGCGTTTCTATTATCCCTACTCGCGGAGCTATCTTTCTTATTCCTAATCGTCCCTTGTCCCTCCTGGTTGAAAACCACAGGCAGGGACTCCCTCGCGAGGACTCCGTCACACCTATCCAACATTATACAAACGACACGAAGGTCGCAACCTGTGGACTGTGCCTCGTCACGTACTAGGCCGCGCACGCACCCGGACACAGCTCGGCGAGGCGCTCCCAAGGAAGAGGACGCCGCCACCGAGCGCGCGACAGAGCGGACCCGCAACCCGACGCCAGACATGTCCCGTGCTTCCATGGTTACGTCCCGTCCTGGCCGGAAACGTGAGGCCAGGCGGGCACTCCTCCTCACCACGTCTTTAAAATTTTTAAATGAACCCATATTGTTCCCACGAGTACGGTGGAAGGGATGTCAAGCGACGTAGAGCCACCTTTACGCCATCAAGCCTAACTACACCGAGGGGACGGCAGGTATCTCGGAGCGGACCGTTAGCGGTCGCGAAGTTAACGCCCTCGCAACCATTCAGACTCTCAGCACGGTACCTAACACCTTAGTCTTAAGACGAGTGCCATTCGAGGGAAACGCCTACCCGATTGGAGCAAACTGCCCAACGAAGTTAACCTGAAATAGAATTAAAATTAGATTTTTAGACTCCGGTTCCGCCACCCCCGCCGCAGCGGAGATGTCGGGCTCGGAAGTCACCAGAGGCAGCCCCCGCTATCCACCCTCCCCAAAAGGCAGGGCGGAGGGAAAGGCGGAAATGGGAAAAGAAAGGCTACTACAGAATGATGGGGAATGCGAGGATGAAGGGGAATGTAGAGGATGGAGATGGTGAAGGAACGTGAGAAGGGGTGTTGAGGAAGGGACGAAAAGAGGCCGACCCATGAAATGGCGGGGCCCCTCAACTCATTCGGGAAGGCGAGTCTCACGCGCCAAAGTCACCACGAAATGGCGAAGCCCCTCAACCCAAGTAGAGGGATATTGGGGAGGGGAGCACGCACCAAGATCAGGGTGAAAAGACGGCGTCGCTCCACCCATTCGAGGAGACACGCCACGCGTACCAAAGTCACAAGACCGGCCCACCAGCACATGTGTTGTGCTTGTCACATAGGAGTCATTTGTTTATGGAACAAACTCATGGCTATGCTGTGTTAATAGGAGGCCCGTGGACGAAAGGAAGGGAAGAGAAGCGCGCATCGGCCGCCCGCTCCGGCCCCTCGCAGACTGTCAGCATGGCTTCCACCCCTCGAGCCGCGTACAGGGTCGTCGCCGCAACCACCGGACAACGCTATAGAAGGGAATAGAAAGGGGGACGGGATGTCACTACTGCTGATTGGTTCCCCCATTACGGGGTATCCAGCGGCACCCATCGAGGAGGTTGCAGTCTGTGACACGGAGTGAGAGAGGCTGTATATTCGCGTCATCACTTCAACACCGCCAGTAGATAGGGACAGTGGGAATCTCGTTAATCCATTCATGCGCGTCACTAATTAGATGACGAGGCATTTGGCTATGTGTCAAAGTGTGCTGTGCGACCCGCAATATATGCGCAGGCCACACTCGCAAAAACACTCTGATATTGCAAGGCACTTTACTATATGGTGTTTTCTAGCGCAGTACACCTTGGATAGTGCTAAATAGGAGCTGACTAGCAGCTCTCACCCATACTACATAGCACACACACACACACACACACATCAAGCATTCACACTGCCGGGGCTTGCGCGGGGGAGCCAGTGATACCGGCAGATACGCACCACCGTTGATGGTTGGCCTCCATCGTACACTGTAACGAGATGTCATTTCGTTGAAACGCCGCCAGTTCATCCACGAGCCCCAGAGGACTCTTGTGGTGAGAGAGCGAAGCTGGCCGGATGTTAGGCCGAGGGCGCGCATTTCGCGTTCGCTCTGAGAGACTCCTTGCCATGATATTGTAATGGCGGTGAAACGAACATTATTACATGGTACTCCTGCATGTTCTGCCACTCGGTCCACTAGATCATCATTAGACCGGTACTTCCCCACCTTCCGCTCATGGGACACACTCAACGCGATTTCGCTGGAAACTGCGCGTCAACGACCACTGCCTCACCACCCTTAACAATGGTCAGGTCGGGCCACCTTCTGCCTGCAGAGGTCGAGTACGCGAGTTCCGCATCGACTTGCCATCCCTTCTGTTGTAGGAAACCACCGACTTTACGACATAGGTCGTTATGTCGCAGAATTCTTCCTCCGTGCGTTCTGAAGCAGCGCTGAACGCAGTCTGCTGGCGTCTCCGTATCGGGACAACCCGCGCGACAGCGAACATTGCGCCCATCACGAGAGACCCTCACTCTTGACAGGAGGCTGTTAACCCGTACGTGGTGATAGTGTACGTAGTCAGCTCCGGGTATGGCATCAGCACCAGCTGACACCCAATACGAACTCAGTTTGGACGAACCAACCTCCCTGAGTCCGCCCCCATCGCACGACTCGTACAACCAAGCAGTGCACTGCTGCTTGAGCTCAGCGGTTATGGTAACTCTGTTACCACGGACGCGCATCTGGTCGTCACATCAGACCATCTGCCTAGCTACGTACGTGGTTTCGGCAGCGGCGCACGCCGCGGGCAGAGTGCTACGGCACAACCGCTGCAGTCGGTTATGTTTCAATATAGGGATAAATGTTCTTAGCAGAGGCATACCAAGCCCTCTACTCTGTATCGGCGCATGAAAGTATCCAGCAGGCACATCATGGGGCAATCGCAACCACCGTCGCACCTCAGCGCGCAGCAGCACATCCATCTCCTTTAAAATCTTTGAGGTGATTGACCCTATAATCCATCGGTGATAATACCGTGGAAGGAGACAATCTCTAAGCAACCTCAGCCGCTGTTGCGGCTTCAGAGGTGCCTTCGTTAGCTGCCTGATGGAGTTGGCTAAAGGAGGGACGTTCGCATATTCCCTAGCACCTTGATACATGCCTCCTAAATAGGTCCAGACATCGACTGGAGATCTCTGCGGTATCAGCGCTCCCCCCACGGTGAAGTAAGGTGTCATGTCAATCTTCACCTTCTTGTCTCTGCCAGACGCTATCATCGAGAGCACGCCGGTTTTCTTTGCGTTGATTGTTAACCCACTTTGCAAAAAGGCGGCATGAAGCCGCGTCAAATTCTCCTGTAGTCCGATTTTGGTAGACGACAGGAGCACAATGTCGTCTGCGTAGCCTAATGCATTGATCAGCCTCGATTCCAATCTATAACCAACATCCCCCGAGAGAATTCCCAGTGCCCGATCTATGACCAGATTGAACAGCAGGGGCGACAGCGGATCACCCTGCCTCACACCACGTCCCACATGAATGGGCGACATCCTTAGGCCACCAGCCGGCTGTAACACAGTCCGTGCCTCTGAGTAGACAGCCCTGATATAATCGCGAAATTCCCTCAGGAGACCAAGCTTCTCGAGGGTGCGATGAATTGCAGCGTGAGACACCGTATCGAAGGCTTTCGACAGGTCCACACATGCGACATGCAGCGACTTACACCGCTTTTGGACGTCGCCGAGCATGGAGCAGAGCACAGTGATGTTCTCACACACTCCGTCCATCGGCCGGAAACCCCTTTGGCGGTTGTCGAAAATGTCCAAGGCCGCCAAACGTTTTGCCAGGATCTTATGCAGATGTCTTATAATCACGGAGCCTATACTCAAGGGTCGATATTCCGATGGCCCAGGCCTATCGGACATCCCACCCTTTTCTAGGAACACCGTTCTAGTCGTGATGATCGACAAGGGTGCCGTCTCTGCCAAGAGCAGCAGATTGAAGACAAGCGCGCGAAGGCGAAGGTTCACTGGAACAGCGTTCCAAGTCCTCGGCGTAATGCCATCCAATCCGGGCGCAGTGCCATTCCTTACGGAGATCCTCGCAACCTCGGTCGCCAGAATAGGATCCCAGAGCGAGGTCTTATCCGCCGCTGAACCTGGGTTCGCGGCGGCGCCCTCATCGAGGCCTTCCAGGTGTATACCTCTCGATGGGTAGCTCCGGCTGGCACCCGCCTTGCGTCGCCTCTCCGTACAACTCACGCAGCGCCGTCATATCTCCATCCGCAACACTAGACGCCTCCATAAGGGGACGCCAGTAATTACAGAATTCGACAGCGGACGGACGCGTACGCTCAGAGCCGTCTTCGAGTATGTGCGATAAACAGGATTTGAGGTTTTTCTTATACAGGATTTGCACTTATGCAAACTCCCTTTTCTTCCTTTGCTCTCTGTTCTCTCGCTTCTTAGGATGCCCACGCTCTCTAGTCGGTTCACGCCGTGGAGGGTGCACACTCGGTGGCGGGAAGATTCTCTCCAGCCATCTCTCAATGACGTGAATGTCCACCTCTCCCACAAGAGCATCTCTCGCTATGCCTAGGAGAGTGTCAACCTCGAAACTCCGGGGCGACGCATTCATAGCTGAGATGAGACCGCCGATATGTTCCCGGAGTCTCTCAGAGCTCCGCTGAGGTACGGGCTGACGTGCACATGTTTGCTCAACAGGACCAACGTGCGTGTCTATGGTCGTTGGGACACCGGCGTCTTCTATCATCGCCTCGCCGGTCCCCGTGCCCTCATCGTCCTCCGTAAGCGGATGGACATCATGGCAGAACTCTCTAACCATCGCTCGATAAGCCTCTTGTCGACGCTTACCTTTAATGGCTTCGAGTGTCCTATGAGGGAATCTCTGTTGCAGGTGTTGGTTCATAAAGAGAATTCCCCCTGCAGAGGCGGCTGCTGCCTCAGCCCGAGCCATGAAACGCGTCTCCTCCACAGACCATCTGGCCTTCTGGCGGTCGACATCGATCGCGCGGTTGGCTTCAACCGGGTGGGCTGACCGTACGTGAACCCCTAGGCCACGCATGTTCCCGAACTCTCGACCACAATGTTCACAGACTACAGGCGGGTCGCGACTTTGGGTGACCAATCCAGTCGCAGGTGCAGTGTCCGGCGTGCGCCTAACGGCGCCGCTAGACTCCCCGGCACTCACGGGGGCACCAGCGTTCGCTCGCAAACTAACACGCAGTGCCCGGGCCATCCGAGAACCCGGGCGTGAGGATCCATTTTCATACCTATCCATTTTTGACTGCGTGTGGGGATGCAAACGGCTTGGCAACCGAGAGCTCCCCGAAGACCCGCCCTTTCTTGGCCCCACAACCTACCATGGGCTGGGCACATGAGCTCGCAAGCAAGCTCTTTAGGGCGCACAATCGCCATGACACCGCTTAGGCGGGACCACTAACGTGGTGAGTGCATGACTTGACTGGCAGAGGCTGTGTATGCCGCATGCCGAGCCCAAGTAACCGACTCCGACCCCAGGCCCAAAGTCGCCCGAAGGGAAACAAGAGCACTGAGAGAGCCTGACTCCCTAGGCCGCTAAATCCACTAGAATAGTCCGATTACTCCCGCATATAGACCGGGCCGGGGCGGATGGTCTGCCCACTACTCCGGCTCGCCACAACACCATTCAGCCACTCTACGCAAGCGTAGAGCACTCAGGAGTACCACGAGGAGGTAGATGTGTGACTTGGATGTGAGAGGCTTAGGGACCTAGCTAGAGGTCTATATTCGCATCACAATCCCAAACTATTTCTCCTTCAACCTTCACGCCAATCTATCAAACCTCCTCACATCTGTAATTTTTTTTTTTTTTTAATGAATTGCCCGTCAACAAAAAGAAAAAAGCCAAAGCTCGGAGGAAACACAAAACACATACAATTAGGGGGTCCGCGACAACCAAAAATCGAAGAGACGCACCCAACATCACTGGACCAACACAACACGCAGACAAGGGAAAGGGGGACGGGTTCCCCACATACAAACACACATCGTCGTCCCCTCACCCAATCCCCTCCCTGTCCTGCTGTACTGGCCCGATGGAAACCACGGATGTCATTTGGTTCCATCAAGTCCAGTTGGTATGGCTGCCCTGTAAAACCCGCGTAGTTATTCCCCGCAAAAGCCCCTTGGTCAATCCCATGCCCAGCAGCCAGTCAGCGGACGCGAGACACCAGATTCCCCTCCACGAGATGGTACAGGAAGAAAACCCAATGTCCGGCTGCTGTACGCTAGTCTCCCGGGAGATCGCCCCGTCCAAGGATGCGTTGTCCTTGTAGTAACGAACTTTACGTTGGTGGGCGTCCCCCAAAGGAGTTGCGCCGCTGACCACCTGCGCGTCCAGCACAACGGCCCTAGAGTCACGCAGGCAAAGCAAGTCTGGCTTGCGTTTGCCCTCGGCCGTGACGTACATCGGTTCCTCGTGCACCGTCCAGCCCGCGTTCCTCAGTCCTGACGCAAGAACTCGGCACACAGCGTTGTGTCGAAGAACGCGGCCACCATGGGTTCGGAAGCACTCCTGGATGACGTGCGCGGCCGTCTCGGTGGAATTGCAGCCGGCACGACATCTGGTAGCGTACAGCTCACACCTCACCCCCCTCGAATACGAGTACGAATACGAGTCGGGAGGGTATTGACACGAACATGCACGTACTGGACGAAATCACGGCCGGGAATGGCGTGACTCCCCAGATCCACCCACCACGAGGAAAGGTTGGAACCCCGGCACTCCCACAGTTCAAAACCATCCACCGACTGATAAAGTCGGTGGGACCACTCGTCCCGCCGGTGCTTGGTCGCGAGGCACACCCTGTCGCGGGTAAGCGCGCGACGCGCCCACTCCCGCCGACGCACTGCCCAGGTGTATTGGGCAATCGCCTGCACCTGCGGGGCGGTAGAAGATTCCAGACTGCCGAGACGTTCGAATAGCAAGCCTGGAACTGTGGTGGCAGCCATGTGCCGTCGCGTAGCCGGACTTGGGGGGCCGTGACAATTTTGATCTTTTTCTCCCGGCCGGAAGGAACGAGGGAGAGAACAGAGCACTTCTTAGCGTGAAAGAGAAGCCCCATCCCCCTCGCCCTCTCCTCCACCACTTAAATACTGGTTTGGAGGCCCCACTTGGTGGCAGCAAAGAGGAGAACATCGTCAGCATATGCAATGCTGTTGATACGATGCTCTCCCATTTGGTAACCGACGTCGGCAGATATAGATCTTATGATCCCATCTACCACCAGGCAGAACAGCACTGACGATAGGGGATCCCCCTGCCTGACGCCTCTGCCGATACCAGAGAGCTCGGACCTGACACCGCGCACTTCAAACATTGTGCTGCTACGCGCATAAGTGCGCTGGATGTAGTCAATGAGGCCGTGAGGCAAGCCCGCGCCAGTCAGAGCACTGGTGATGACTCCGTGACTGACGCTATCAAAGGCTTTCGCGAAGTCCAGGGAGGCAACGTGCATTTCTCGACGACGGGATCTGGCATCCATTAATAATGATGCCAGAACGGCGACATTCTCGCCGCACTCGTCGTCAAAGCAACGCTGCCGCAGATCGACAATCCTGTACCCGCGAAGCCTCTGAGCCAGGATCTTATGTAAATGCCTCACGGCCACGGAGGTAATAGAGATCGGACGGAAATCACCCGGAAGAGAGCATTCACCCTTTTTCGGGATGAAAACCGTCCGACTCACCAGCATCGACGCTGCGAAACCTCCGCAATGCAACACAATGTTGAAGAGGAGAGTCTTGATGGATGATGGCATGGCTCTCCACAGGCGAACACCAATACCGTCCAACCCGGGGGCCGAGTTGAGGGGCAAGTTGACGGCTGCCACCTCCTCGCAGGAGATCGGGGATCAGGCGCCCAAGAGCTCCCACTTAGGCGGAAGTTGCGGAGCTGGCGCAACTGGCACAGAGGCCTGCGCGACGAACGGACCCCAATGCGCAGCCATTTGCTGTACACCGGGGACCACGTCCGTCTCCTGGGCACCATCCAGGATCTCCCTGGCCACGCGCGACATCTGCGAGCGGAACAGACGCTGGATACGTGCATACTCCGCTCGCCGTCGCGCTTTCCTAGTCGGGTTGGCGACATGGTGATACCTGGGCTATCGAGGAGCCGTCGGAGGGAAACACCAGCAAGCCACGGGCCAATAGCCTCCGCACTCCGTCCGCCATCCAGCACGCCAGTTCCGATCTGGACCAGGGCGCGGGAATTCCATCCCTGGATGGCCTCCACGACCGGGATGAGAGCGTGAATGGCGCCGGCAAAGCTGCCGTACATTTCACCCCAGCCGGGAGAAGATGGAGTAGACGGAGGCGAGGCAGACCCGTGGGAAGCGATGGCAGTGGCTTGAGGGGAGGTCGAAGGACTGGAGCCGCCACCGGAAAGAAACGAGCTCTCCCCCGACGTGGCGGACAGATCCTCCAGGACCGCAGCAACGAGGCGCCGGTACTCGCCATTCTTCCGCATCCCCTTGATAGCATCAAGGGTGCGGTTGGGAACAATAGCGAGTAAATGCTGGTTAATGAACCGGACACCTCGATGCACGGCTAGGGCCTCTTCCCTCGCCATCATGCGCTGCTCTTCGACGCTTCACTGGCGCTTAACCCTCTCAACGTTGATCTCCTCGTTAACGACAGCTTTGTGCGCCCGACGGCGATGGAGGCCGAGTCCGGATCTTGTGCTGAACGCACGGCCACAGTCAGGGCACGGGAAACCAGGGCGATGCGGGGAGGCAGGGGAAGCAGGGATAGCAGAGAGCGGATGACGACGCGAGACAGCCGGAGCCCGTCGGGACGGGCCCGGAGAAGGTTGGGAAAGAGGAGACGAAGACGCGGCAGGACCGGCGGCCCGAGGCTGCCGCCGGAGATTGTATCTATTATTTCTGGAGGTGCCTGCCGAAAACAGACCCGAGGGGCTGGCAACCCCACGGATCTGGGTGGTACGCGAGCGTACCACCAAGCCAGAGCCCCGTTAACCGCCGGAACAGACTTGTCCCGACGTTGCCCGACTCTCACCACGAGGAGGTGGGATTGGCACATGGACGTCATCGACCGATGACGTCTTTAAGAGAGTCAAAAGAGAGAGTTAAGAGAGTCATAGTTACTCCCGCCGTTTAACCGCGCTTGCTTGAATTTCTTCACGTTGACATTCAGAGCACTGGGCAGAAATCACATTGCGTCAACACCCGCGAGGGCCATCGCAATGCTTTGTTTTAATTAGACAGTTGGATTCCCCTAGTCCGTGCCAGTTCTGAGCTGAGCGTTAAATGGCGGCCGAAGAGGACAACCACGACGGCTCGCGCCGCCACGGAAGCCTCGCAGCAAGGAAGATCCGCGGGAGGCCAAGGCACGGGACCGAGCTCGGATCCCGGAACCGGCGCGAGAACGCCGAGCATTCACCTCGCCCAGGCCCGGCACGTCAGCCAGACCCGCTTCCCGACTAAGCCCGACACGCCCCGCTCCTCAGAGCCAATCCTTATTCCGAAGTTACGGATCCAATTTGCCGACTTCCTTTACCTACATTAGTCTATCGACTAGAGGCTCTTCACCTTGAAGACCTGCTGCGGATATGGGTACGAACCGGAACGACACCTCCACGTGGCCCTCTCCTGGATTTTCAAGGTCCGAGGGGAAGATCCGGACACCGCCGCAACTGCGGTGCTCTTCGCGTTCCAAACCCTATCTCCCTGCTAGAGGTTTCCAGGGAACTCGAACGCTTATACAGAAAAGAAAACTCTTTCCGGATCTCCCGACGGCGTCTCCAGGTCATTTTGGGTTACCCCGACGAACACTCTTACGAGGGCCCGAATTGTATGCGGTTCCGCTGCCGGGTTCCGGAATAGAAACCGAATTCCCTTTCGCCCGACGGGCGTGTGCCTCTCACTCAGCACTACATATTATATCACATTGTATTTCTGTATGCACTTTGTGTGTGGACACTAGAGTATCGCACGCCGTCATTGACATAGGATTTCTCTTAGGGCTTAGAATCGACTGACTCGTGTGCAACGGCTGTTCAC
Organism: Pogonomyrmex californicus; assembly: GCA_024349325.1. NCBI lineage: Eukaryota > Metazoa > Arthropoda > Insecta > Hymenoptera > Formicidae > Pogonomyrmex > Pogonomyrmex californicus. Next base: position 774,376 of record JAECZD010000022.1, read on the forward strand.
ACGAAACCCTGCTCCACATCAGTCCTCCAGGGCCTCGCTGGAGTATTTGCTACTACAACCAAGATCTGCACCGACGGCGGCTCCAGGCAGGCTCGCGCCCACCCTTCTGCGCACACCGTCGCGACCCTCCTACTCGTCATGGCTTCGTGGCGGCGCGTACGACAACGCACGGACGCCGCCCCACTTGCCGCTGACGGCAGAGTATAGGCTCGACGCTTCAGCGCCATCCATTTTCAGGGCTAGTTGCTTCGACAGGTGAGTTGTTACACACTCCTTAGCGGATTCCGACTTCCATGGCCACCGTCCTGCTGTCTTAAGCAACCAACGCCTTTTATGTCCCATGAGCGTCGAGTTGGGCGCCTTAACTCTGCGTTTGGTTCATCCCACAGCGCCAGTTCTGCTTACCAAAAATAGCCGACTTGGCACTCTGATCCGAGATGCTCGTGGCTTCATAGTTCAAGAAAGCCAGAGATCTCATCCATTTAAAGTTTGAGAATAGGTTGAGGTCGTTTCGGCCCCAAGGCCTCTAATCATTCGCTTTACCAGATGAGACTCGTGCGCGTTCCGTGCGGAACGGCCGAGTGCCAACTATCCTGAGGGAACCAGCTACTAGATGGTTCGATTAGTCTTTCGCCCCTATACCCAGTTCCTACGATCGATTTGCACGTCAGAATCGCTACGGACCTCCATCAGGGTTTCCCCTGACTTCGTCCTGACCAGGCATAGTTCACCACCGGGGACAGAGTTCTCTCTCCGTTCCCTCCGGGGCGCGAGCGTGATGGCCCTTCGATCAGCCTGGCCGCGCGTCCGAGCACGCGCGGACCGCCGCCCCGTTTACGGGGGCTACGGCACGATCGGGACACCGCCGCGAGCGACCCGTCCGGCATCCCGGCGGAAACGGGAAGCGTCCCATAGCGCGAGAGGCGATGGGCCGGGGCGGAAATCATTGAAAAACCATCGGGCTCCCGGCGCCAGTGGTTCTAGCGCGGTGCCCTCGAGAAGCGGCGCTCGTGCGCGCTCGCTTTCATCGTGTAGGTTACCACCGGCTCGCGCCTGGCGCCGCGCCTGAAGTCAAGCCGGAGGTTCGAGCAACGGGCGGCGCGCGAGGCGCCACGCTTCTTCCGTGGAGTCCGCCGACCGCCGGGCTTCCACCACCGCCGCGAACACGTCCGTCGTCACCGTCGCCGTCGACGTTCCTTTTCACTTCGGAACGCTCGGTCGGCCGCGCTCGACGAACCCGTCGGACGGGTGTTGTCCCGGGCAGGTCGCCCGCCTGGGCTCGGCTGCGAGGCCGGCGCGCCCACGCGTCGCGGCTCTCGGCGTCGCGAGAGCGGAACGCGGACGGCCACCTGCGCGGCGAGACCACGGCGAGAGAGAGAGATTGACCTCTCCTCTCCTCGTTGTATTATATCATTGGGCAGGGTAGGATCGGAGATGCCTCACCCTGACAGAGACGCGCGCTCGGATGATGCGCAGTCTCTGGGTGCGCGCACGGACGCGCCCGGGGACCGGTCCGCTCTCGACCCGTCATCTCCGATATCTCCGGAGAACAACGGTGGAGCGGCGCGACGCGTCCCGGCACATCCGCGGCGACAAGCCGTCAATTCCTCGTGTTTCATATCTCTCGTATTGTCTGTTCCTTCTTACTTACAGTCGCCGACTGCTGCGCTCGGCGTTTCTCTCCAGTGTGCCCGGAGACCGAGATGGCAGAGCAGGACCTCCGTAACGTTAATGATCCTTCCGCAGGTTCACCTACGGAAACCTTGTTACGACTTTTACTTCCTCTAAATGATCAAGTTTGGTCATCTTCCCGGCAATATCGGCAATGCCGAGACATTGCCGCGCACCAGTCCGAAGACCTCACTAAATCATTCAATCGGTAGTAGCGACGGGCGGTGTGTACAAAGGGCAGGGACGTAATCAACGCGAGCTTATGACTCGCGCTTACTGGGAATTCCTCGTTCATGGGGAACAATTGCAAGCCCCAATCCCTAGCACGAAGGAGGTTCAGCGGGTTACCCGGGCCTTTCGGCCAGGGAACACGCTGATTCCTTCAGTGTAGCGCGCGTGCGGCCCAGAACATCTAAGGGCATCACAGACCTGTTATTGCTCAATCTCGTGCGGCTAGAAGCCGCCTGTCCCTCTAAGAAGATTTGTTTGTACGTTGGTAGTAAAAACCCGCCGGCTGAAGCCGGGGGCCTTCGCGATACCATAAGGTAAATACCGACTGTCCGAATGCAGGAAGTCGAATTCATTGAAAATAAATTTTGCCACAACCACAGTCCTCTTCCATTTATCCCTAACGTTTCGTCAGTGAACTTAGTGTCGCGAACGAACGCCTAGGAGAGAATGACTCGAATTCGTGGCCTACTACGCCTGGATCATTTAAATAAAGAGGAACAACACCATGTTGAAGGCTTACTAGAAAAGAATAGTGATCTATTCCATCTTCCGGACGACAAATTAAAATATACCAATGCGAGTGCGCACAAAATAATCACGCGGGATGAAAAACTCGTCAATACAAAACAATACCGTTTTCCATCAATTCATAAGAAAGAAATTACGCGACAAGTCAACGAATTAATAGAAAACGAAGTGATAGAACCTTCGAAATCTCCATATAATTCTCCCTTATGGATTGTGCATAAAAAGCGGGATTCCAAAGGAAACAAGCGATGGCGTATGGTAATTGACTATCGTTCTCTTAATGAAAAAACAATAGGCGATGCATATCCCTTACCGAATATTACAGAAATACTAGACCAATTAGACAGCGCAAAATATTTTAGCATCTTCGATTTAGCGTCAGGATTTCATCAGATACCGATGCACGAGCCCGACGCACATAAACTGCTTTTTTCACACCATTTGGACATTATCAATTCAAATGCATGCCTTTTGGGCTAAAGAATGCGCCCGCTACATTTCAACGGCTCATGGACCAGGTATTAACTGGCTTACAAGGCAACGAATTATTCGTCTACTTAGAAGATATCGTAATCTATGCGAGTTCACTAAAGGAGCACAATGATAAATTTACTAAGCTAGCGACATGTCTTAGAAACGCTAATCTTAAACTACAACCTGATAAGTGTGAATTCCTGTGTAAGGAAATCACATACCTGGGTCATGTAATAGACGAACGAGGTGTTCAGCCAGACCCTGAGAAAGTAAAAGCTGTGCAAGCCTTCCCAGCTCCAAAGAATCAGAAAAATATCAAGCAATTTCTCGGCTTAACCGGATACTACCGAAAATTTATACCCGATTTTTCTAAAATCGCGAGGCACTTTTAAAAAAAAAGAGCAATTTTATTTGGGAGGAAGATCAAGCTTTTACTTCATTAAAAAATACATTATGTACGGAACCATTACTCCAATATCCAGACTTTACGCGACCGTTCATAATTACTACAGACGCATCTAATTATGCCATAGCGGGCATATTAAGTCAGGGAACAATAGGAAAAGACTTGCCAATAGCATACACGTCTCGAACACTTAACACAGCCGAACAAAATTACTCGACAATCAAGAAGGAACTACTAGCCATAGTATATAGCGTGAATTACTTCCGTCCATATGTATACGGGAGGAACCTTAGTGACCGATCATAAGCCTCTAACATGGTTAAATTCAGTAAAAGATCCAACCTCTAGATTGGCACGATGGCGACTTAAATTAGCAGAATACGAATACGAGGTAATATACAAAGCCGGGAAGAGCAATGTAAATGCAGATGCCCTTTCCAGAAATCCAGTAATCCAGACACTACCATTGAAACAACAAGAAAAATCAAATTCCACATCCGACGATGATTCCGACGAGTCATTATATCACGCTCGAGCGGCAGATAAACCGAATAAAGGAAGCGCGAAAGACAAAACAGCGATAAGTAATGACGACGTCGACAGCAATGACTCACGATCCGAGATGCGTAATTTCTCTGACGATGAAAGCAATAGTTCAGATAACAAATCATTATTCGAAAGCGCAAATATAATGGTACAACCCCACAAAGAATTTTTAACAGAAATTAACAGTTCATCTAACTCAACGAAAAGACAATGTAGCAATTTTCGTAAGGAACCAGGGAGAACCGATAGATCAGGGAGCGCAAGATTTAGCCAGACACAATTTAATACCCGAAATAAAAAACGTCGAGATAGGAAAAGCTAAAATAATAGAAAACAAGAAACGGTACATTATTGTATTGATATTAGAGAAGGGAGTATCCGAAATCATTGAACGTGATAACTTAAAACTTGCAATAGGATTTTTACTCAACGCCACGCGCGAACTAAACCTAGAATCGATATCAATAAGCAAGGGAGCAATAGAAAACATACAGTGGAACACTACGCATAGAATACTAAGAAATACGTTTTGGAATGAATTAACAAAAATTGTAATATGCACGCATAAAGTTAGCACATCACCAATCGAACAAAGACGCGAGATAATCATCAAAAACCATGCATCCACAATAGGAAGCCATAAAGGCATCACAAAAACATACGAGAGAATCAAAGAAAAATACTACTGGCCACAAATGAAAAGAGACGTGCAGAACGAAATTAATAATTGTCGCGAATGCCAGATAAAAAAGCTAGTACGAATAAAACCGCGCCAACCTATGGTCTTCACGGAGTACCGGTCGTGGGGATTCGAAAGAATACATGTATATATATATATATATATATATATATATATATATATATATATATTGTAATATATGTATATATATGTATCATTGTATTGTTGACGTGTTATTCTAAACACGTTATTTGCGATAAATATCATCACATGCCTCGGTAGTCGAAAGGATAAGATGCCTGCCCGGTAAGCAGGAGATCCAGGTTCGATTCCTGGCTGAGGTGGTATTTTTTCGCAAAATAATTACGAGTTTTCACGACTGGTTCGTGGTCGGGCCCCGCCGTGACGCACACCCTCCCTTCTTATTCGGGGGCTCGAGCCATGCTTGATGCAATCTCTCCTGTCGTGCTCCAGGAGGATTATTTGTATATTTGCCAATGGCGTTGGAGGGTGTCGCTGCAGTCCGACCTGCATCCATCGAGTGAGAGACCAACATCGCTCTGGAGTACCGGTCGTGGGGATTCGAAAGAATACATGTATATATATATATATATATATATATATATATATATATATATATTGTAATATATGTATATATATATGTATCATTGTATTGTTGACGTGTTATTCTAAACACGTTATTTGCGATAAATATCATCACATGCCTCGGTAGTCGAAAGGATAAGATGCCCGGTAAGCAGGAGATCCAGGTTCGATTCCTGGCTGAGGTGGTATTTTTTCGCAAAATAATTACGAGTTTTCACGACTGGTTCGTGGTCGGGCCCCGCCGTGACGCACACCCTTCCTTCTTATTTGGGCCTGAAAAGGCATTCGATAAAATTTCGATAAATATGGGTCCGTTACCTGTGACAAATTCTGGAAATCAATATATACTCACAATACAAGACCTACTCATAAAACATTCCACGGCTATCCCTCTAAAAAATCCAGGCGCTATCGATGTAGCAGACGCTTTGACACACGATTTCATCTGCATTTACGGAGCGCCCAAGGCTATCCTGACTGATCAGGGTACGCATTTTCTAAATAGCCTGATGAATAATATAGCTCGAAAATTTAAAATCAAGCAGTTCAAAACCACTGCGTATCACCCACAGTGGATCGGTAGAACGCTCTCATCATGTACTATGGGAGTACCTAAAACAATTCGTTAATGCAAACAATAAATGGGATAAGTGTCTTAAAATAGCAAATTTCTTTTATAACCAGTGTACATGAGGGAACGCGTTTTACACCACACGAACTAGTTTATGAAAAGCTAGCTTGTACACCTATCGATAAAGATAATTTAGACAACGAACAAAATAAGAGTTATGCAAATTATTTAGAAAACCTGTACGACAAAATTTCGCAAGCACAGAGCATAGCTTGCGATAATTTGATTAAAGCGAAACATAAATCTAAGTACTATTACGATCGGAAGTCGAAAGAATGTAATTTAAGAGTAGGCGATAACGTATATTTGTTAAAAGAACCTATAAGAAATAAACTCGCCGACCAGTATACGGGTCCGTTCGAAATCATACAATTGTTAGAGAATAATAAAGTAAAAATATTGATCAAACATGGCAAAACCAGAATAATACGTATAGATAAGTTAAAGAGGAAAGGGAGTCGGAGCCCCTCCCACCTCGCTAAACTCTCACCAGGTATCGAAGAAGATATCACTGAAGACGAACCTGAAGGGATCAGAACGCATTCAACCACCACAGCCAAAACATGGCCCTATACCTAATAGCAATCCTCATCCTACCAATCCTCACGGCCGCACTGACCGGCTACAACTGTGGAGGGAATGGACTGAACATAACCACACTATCGCTTCTCGATATAGGGAAATGCGACTTGGAACATATAGAACTTATTAAGACGGACATATTTATTCAATTACTCCAAACTTCGGAATTCGAAACAATCAATGTCTACCAATGTAAACTCGAGATAGACCGAAACATTTATCACTGCAGGATGCATTCTCACGTATCGGTCGTAACAGAAGGAAAGAAACAATATGTCAAAGAAATGGGAGCGTATAACTGTAAAAAGCTCCACGAAACGGGAACAGTGATATTAGGCAATGCCGTTGTCGATCGCCTCATTAATTCAACCATCGTAGTGTTACGTTGGCTGGAATCGCTTATAGCGACGGACGATGCGCCGGAGCACAATACACAGACGGATACGGCACCTGGGAGGACGTAGTAGTCCAAGCCGTCGTCAAGATTATCCTGAGAACCTTCACAACTCCACTGAAAAGAACAGCGGACAAAATTACGCTGAATTCAAAAACACAATGCACAGCATCCCAAGGAGGATGTAATGATTACGACGGCACCGAAACCTATTGGACCGTTCCACCATACGATAGTTGTCATTTCAATAGATATGACGTCCTATATGAAGGGACAGCAATAAAGTTGTCTCTACGAGATAATCAAACAGCATCTGAGATATATACCGTAACAACGGATGACACAACGTTTGCATTAATTCGAACTACAGAAGTAAACGTATGCGGATATAAGCTCTACAATACAGAGCACCCCAAGTTATTAATATTTGAAACTCAAAGAGAAAGAACCTTCTAATCTAAAACCTGAATATCGGTGGATAATCTTGACATCTTCACATATGTGAATTCAAAATTTGTGTACGTGGAAAAACACGTTAAAACTCAGCTAACGAGGTTGTATAGAGACATCATGGAACAGAAATGCGCTATGGAGCAACAAATATTACAAAACGCTTTATCATTATCAAGCATAGCGCCAGATGAAATGGTATTTCGGATTATGAAATCCGCGGGATGCACGGCAGTTACAGCCGGCGAAATAATCTACATTATTAAATGTGTTCCAGTACCGTGTCGAATACGACGCACGGAAGAATGTTATAACGAGCTACCAGTAACATATAAAAACAGCTCATATTTCCTCTTACCTCGATCCCGAATACTTACAAAAACCGGGACGATCAAAGATTGTAACGAGCTCCTATCAAACCTATTCAAAATAGACGAAATATGGTATAGAGCAACCACGAATATGGTGGAATCATTGCCACCTCCAGTAATACAACCGCTGACTAAACCCGCTTGAAAATATGTGAGCCCAGATACATTGGCCACTAGCGGAATATACACAACGGAAGATCTCGATAGATCGCGGAATCATATTATGTTCCCCGTGGAAAAACTTTCCATGTTAAACAATAGCTAGAGGAGCGATGGGACGTTCCCCGAAGAAGCATATCCATGATCAATCTTCTCGATGAAGAAGCTCTTGATCACATTGCAGAGAGCGCAGGCAAACGCCTCTGGAATGAATTCATCACTTTTGGATCTGCCAGTGCCGGAGTATTGGCACTATTTATTATCGGAAGATTAATAAAACTAATAATAGATACTTTGATCCACGGATACGCGATCCATTCGATCTACGGATGGAGTCTTTACCCACTATGGTCATCAGTAACCAGCCTGATACTATTTTTGGGCAAATCCCGAAAGGACGAGGATAGTGGTGGTAAAGAAAAGACATTTATTACGGAATATCATCCAGCAGCATCAGTGGAAAATTCTACCAACAACGCTCAACCAGGAACGAGCGAACAAATAAACAAACAGCGAACGGACAATGACGAATTATCCTACGTAGAATTAAGAAAAATACTGTTACAAAAATAAGAAAAGTGCGATACAAAAGTAAGTTAGTTATAATGCAAAAATGTAAACTCATTGGCCCACATTTTAAAATAAGGGGGAGGGGGTCACGTCAAACGCATAAACATACTTTAAGAAATTCTCAAAATAATAATTTTATATACCAAATTTTATTCATTACGTTCAATTCCATTTATTTCAGCGTATACATAAGAATATATTTTAAAATTAAAAAGACGTGATGCGTCCCTGGATGAAGAACATCCCTATCACGGAAGCCGCTGTTTGAAAAAATGCGGCTTCGCCGCGCTTCACTTAGAGGGAATAATTGGTTTTTCCGGCTCTACTTTGCAACGAGAGAAACCGTGTAGCTTCGATGACGTTGGCGACTGAGAAGTGATGGGATGGAACAAGCGTAAGCGGTGGAGCACTGGCGCACCAGGAGGATTATTTGTATATTTGCCAATGGCGTTGGAGGGTGTCGCCGCTGCAGTCCGACCTGCATCCATCGAGTGAGAGACCAACATCGCTCTGGAGTACCGGTCGTGGGGATTCGAGAGAATATACATATATATATGTATATTGTAATATATGTATATGTGTGTATGTCATTGTATTGTTGACTTGTTGTTCTAAACACGTTAGTGCGATAAATATCATCACATGCGCATCCAGGTTCGATTCCTGGCCCACGACACGACTGGTTCGCCGCCGTGACTCCCACTAGAGCGCCGCCGCACTTCGAGCCGCCGAAAACGAAGGAGTTCAGTGCAGAGGCTCCTTCGGTCAGTTCACATCGAGACTCCAGTCGGGAAGGTTCCTGGCTCGTGAACATATCCCCACTTAGGCTCGGATACGAGTACTTTAATTCAATTTCAATTCAACTCTCGGCACGTTAGCGTGTTAAACCGAGATCTTTTCTTATTTCCAATTCTAATTGTAAATCATTGTTCAATTCTAGTTATAAGACTAGTGCAGTTAAGTCATTATTTTAAATCAATTCAAGTTTAATGAAAGATCATTTGAATTTTGATTTTAATTATACGAAGTGAAAATCAAACCATGAGTGATTATTAGCAAATCCCACCTACCCTATCCTAGCGAAGCGAATAAAACGACTGAGTTAGCGAGGACAAGAAATCTTTCTATTCACAATAAATAAAAGGAAGATTGATTAAGATATATTAGCTCGTTGAATCAATCCTCCGGATAGACGTTGCTACGTGCTCGACACGCCGACGCCTCGACGAGGAACTTCGACGAGTTATTTGTTCAAAATTATTAAATCAAAATTTGAAATAATTTAATAGCTATTGAAGTTTTGCATACTCGTGTACGCATTGAAGTGCGGCGTTCACCAAGACGCCCGCGAGGTATAACACTTCAACGGGCGTGAGATAGTAGCGTAATTAAACGCAAATTCAATTAAGGATTTGTGGCTTCACACCAAGACGTACGACGCCCACCAAAGCGCCCGCGAGTCATAACATCCGATAGATACGTTATCGCATAGCGTCATCCGACGCATTCCACAGCGCAGCATCATACTATTAGCGCTGAATAGAAGCACGCAAATAAAATATTCACCATGAATAATTCCAGAGAGATTTCTTTGCGATGCCTTTAAAACGCCGCCATCGTTCCGGCCGCAAACAAGCTTTGAAAAGACTTTTCGACAAACTAAACGAACACTTGCCTCAACATTTGAAAAATCTAATTGGTGTAGAATCAGTTTACAACAAACAGTACGAGCAGTATTTTGCTGGCAGTTTCTGGTCGCCTAAGCCACCTCCAAAGTGGAAGTTGATTCCCATCATCTTCAGAATACCGAACTTGCCACTTCTACGGATGCTGGACAACGATCTCAGGAGGGACCGATATATGGCAATCAGAGGCGAGATTCTCTTCAACTACTATTAAAAAGGTAGGAAAGCTATCATTATTGCACGCTTGAATTTAAAAAACTACTCATATGTAAAGAACAAGCTGAGCAGTCGCGAAAATCAAAAACATCACCCGCCGCGATCTATACACATCGCATAAGCCTCTGTCATTGCGTCACCGAATTCGGGTACGGAATATTTAGAATTGCTACTGACAATAATGATGCGGGCCTCCTGTGCCATCAATGTAAAGTAAATTACGAATGAGCTCAACCCGAACAACAATTCCAATTAATACTACGGCATTTCATTCACGACAGTAACAATCCGGATTTGTGAAAGTGCGAGCATTGCTCAACCGAGCTAGCAATTTGTCGAGAACAATATACTTGTGACGCATGTGCCGATGCCTTCATAGCTTTTACAATCATTTACAAGAAGAAAATCAAATATTCGAATCGTTACCAGATCCTACGATAATAGATATCGATAATAGCATCGGAACGCATGAAATTATTTTTTCTAGAAGGCCTAGTTTCTTTCTAAATAACTTGCATAGACAAATACGCGACAGGATAACTAGAACTTTCTGATTAAACCGACGGGATCTTTGCCGCTCGAGGTATCTGTCGTTTGCTCATTAACTAAAATCGCTGCAAAATCTTAATCAAAAACCTTTGCCGCTCTAGGTTTTTACAAATTCCAAATTAAAAATTTTTACACGAAATTTCCCCCATAGAGCCCGGTGTGAATACCGTTCGATAGAATCGAATCAATTTCGCCCGGACATAAATACGTTGCGTCATTCCGGACGTAACAGTTGCCAAAACATGGAAGTAGGGATGACCTAAATTCCAATGTTATGATTCTACAGGTCTGAATAAAACCTTGTTACGTCGCAGGCGAGACGTACTACGCGTTAGGCGAGTCTGCTCGCACTGGGCTGCCTGTTGGTTTTTAATTGAATCCTGGCTTGATTATTATTATGGACGAATTATGGACGTGCACACCGTGTTGGAAAGTCAATAATCTGCGGGAGAAAATGACATCATGCGATCCTACTTCCGGATAGATGTCGATAATGGTCGGATTTGGCAACGAATAGAAAGAAACATTTTCTTCGTGTAAGTACTCTAAGAACGCGACGAATGCCTCGGAGCAGAGGTCGCAATCGCTTATTTCGCGCCAAATAGCTAAGTCCGTGCCACAAAAATTACAGCGTCTTTCGTTCTGTACAGTGCCAATGCTAATAAAATGTCTTAAAATAGTCGTAAACTGCTGCGACGGATCGTAGTCACGATTGTATCGATATTTGCAGTCTAAGCATGCGAGGTTGGCGGCATTCGTATCGGTAGCCATATCAACGAAACCGTACCCGAACTCGACTACGCATCGGGAGGTACTTTTCTGATAATTAAAGACGGCGGCTGGATGTGTTTTCTTTTGGCATGGGCGTTTCAATTGCCCTCTAACAGATGACATGATTCGCGGATAGGAGAGAGTAATGATTCACTTACTTTTCGTTGGTCCACAATTCCTGGATTTGGGACTTTTATTTCCTGTCACAGGCCACGTGAATCTCGAGATGCACGCTAGGATGTGGAGCAGCTGAAGACGACGTTGTGGTATTCGGGGGACTTGGAGCCCACAGGTTGTTCTCGAAGTGTTGCTCGTACTCAGGATCGTAGACTTCCTCGCAACCGAGTAGTTCACTGAGATTGCCGACAAGAGCGGATTTGATCTCGTATAAGGTTTGTCGGATCGCACGCTGACGTCCGGCGCGATTTTTGCATTTATTCGGCATCGAGAGTGACCATGAAGGGAAATGCCCGTAGCTTCCCTTGCGAATTTACGATTAAAAGTCAAGCTTTCTATCGCGCTGAGAACCTGTAATCCTCCGTGGGGAGTAGTGCGGGTGGACGCACAACTTGCTAGCCAAGAGAGTAAGCACGGCTTCCCGGGTCGCTTATGTGTTTTGATTAATTCACGCGTAGTCACTTTACCCTCGCGAACTCTGTCGATTATTCGCTTCGCAAGGATGGATAAGGATTGGAGATTATTAATTGCTTAATGCACTGATCACTTTTCATTTATATGTATTGTAGAATATTTAGATACAAAGTTGATTATTACTAAATTGTAACGACTATACTAAATATTAAACGCACTTGAATTTGGAATTAGATTTACAAAGATCTTGAACTTGAAATGAGATTGGCTTTAATTAGTACTAGAATTGGAATTGAATTGAATTATTCTAACACTAGAATTGGAATTGAATTTGAATTACCATATCTTAACACTAGAATTGGAAGGGAGTTCGCGGACTGGAGGTCCTCTCCAGTCGGAGTCACGAGATGAACTACACGCAGTCGGCCGCGCACTGAAGTGCTCTGATTCGGCGGCTCGAAACAACGGCAGCGCTATGGTGGGGTATGCGTGTTACGTGGCAGGCACTGGCGGTAGGGATGCAGCGCTCGCGTGAGAGGCTAGAGAATCGCCATGGTGGGACTCGCGGTAGCCTAGGGACGTACCACGTCGGTTTTGCTCCAAGCTACAAAGACTTTATTATCGTAAGATTGAGAAAAGTAATAATTTTAGAATAAAGAAACAAATTAGAAACAAAATTGTTAACTAGTTTATTTATTCTGACGTGACACCCCCCCCCTTATAGTAGAAATGGAGTGCACTTGCCCGACATTTCTCTTCTTAAGTTTAAATACAAAAGAAAATATTAACTAAAGATTTAAGTGATACAATGTTATTCTTAGTAATAATAATGATATTTAGTATCTCTTACACTTGTTCATTCGCGTGGAGGTATCTCCGCAGTTCTGTATATGATTGTTCCGACACTGTTCTCACTTCACTATCTTTTCCTCGAGAGATTGCCGCAGATGCGTCTTCTTCTTGTCGTCTCTCTTCTTCGTGCGTTACCTCAGTCTTGTCGGATTTCCCCAGGAACACCAGGAGGTGAGTTACCGATGACCAGATAGCTCCGATTAAGTGAATACTTCAGCCATAGATCGAGTGTAGAGCGTAGCCATGGATGATCGTGTCTACTAACAGCTTGATGGCTCTGCCAATGATGAATAATGCTAAGACACCGGCACTTGCCGATCCGAACATAATAAACCCATCCCAGAGTTTTCTGCCCGCATTCTCTGCGATGTGATCTAGCGAAGCTTCGTCCAAGAGATTAATCATTGCTATTGTTCCCTTGGGTATTTCTTTGCCCATTGCACCACGCGCAGTCGTGTTGAGCATGGATGGTTTTTCTACAAGAAACATAATATGATCCCTGAGTCGATCCAGGTCCTCAGGTGTGTAGATTCCACTGGTAGCTAAAGCGTCGGGGCTCACATATTTTCACGAAGGTTTGGTGAGTGGCTGTATGGTTGGTGGAGATAGCGACTCCGTTATACTACCGGCCAACCTGTACCAGATGGTATCAATTTTGAAGAGGTTAGGTAGCAACTCGTTGCAGTCCTTGGGTGTACCTGTCTTTGAGAGGATACGAGATCTCTTGCAAGTATAGTGAATGATTTCGGTAAGTTACTGGAAGTTCATTATAATTATCGGTGCGTCGCAATTTGCATTCTACTGGTATGCACTTTATTATATGAATAACTTCACCGGCAGTGACTGCGGTGTATCCCGGCGATTTCATGATCCTAAATGCCATCTCATCTGGAGCGATGCTGGATAGCAAGAGGGCATTTTGTAAGATCTGTTTCTCCAAGATGTGACGTCCTAGGAGGTCCTGGTAGGTCGGACGGAGTCGAAACTAACAGACCCTCGACCGCTACACTCACACGTTATTTGTGGGATTCTTTTCCATGCGGTTAAGAGGGTGAAACCTCAGGATTAGATACTGCGAAGGAAATAGATAACAGGAATGTCGAAGTGATTTTTATTTTCAGTAAAGAGTTTTCGATTTTGGGAATAAGGAATAATATAATATCACACTTGTGGTATTTGAATCGGAATTTATTCACTGTTATAAATGATATATATATATATTTAGCGAGTGCGAGTGGAAGTACAAGTGCAAATGCAAGTGCAATTGGAAGAAATGCAAGTACAAGTGCGAATGCGCAAAGGTATCGTCGCTTGAGGTTTTTATATGTTGCCAAAACATGGAAGTAGGGATGACTTAAATTCCAATGTTATGATTCTATAGGTTTGAATAAAGCCTGTTACCAAATGGCCTTGGCACGGTTTGTCTATTGTTAGTCTACTTTATGAGTCAGCTATGATTCACGCGTTTAAGACCTTCCAGTTGTTCTTGACATAGTTTCCTATTTGCTATGAGTCAGCGATGACTCGTGGGTATCGCGTACTAAAATATTATGGCGGCCTTGACATTTAACGTTGGCCTACTTTTGCTTACAAACTGACCATGAGTCACACTTGTGACTATTCAGTCGACTATTTTTGTTTCCAAAGAGTTATACTTCGTTATAATAATTCCTTTCTTATAATTAACAAACATACAATTTGCTCGAATTTAAGCTTTTATAATAAATATTAATCTTCGCAATATCGTTTTAGATATACTTGACAATTTTTATAATAATAATGATTACATCGTATAATTAGTATATCTAAAATATATCAGTATAACTCTTTTTACATTTGTAATACATTATTTATTAAATGTTTTCAGGTAAAAAATGGCTCTGATTGTGATTGGTTGAATCGTAAGTTTTCCATGCATATTAATATTCAAGATTTTTGTCATAGCCATAGGATTAGTGTTAATGAAAAAGGGGAAGTAACAATTATAAATATAAGTCTAGGATGAAGGTTTCTAGAAGTTGAACTGGTTTATATACGAAGATTTGCCTGCTGAACTGATTTTTAAGGTTTTTGAGGTAAGTGTATATAAGCAAGTTTATAATTGTTTAAATATCTTCTAAACGGTGCGAGTTAGGTAGATATGTGTAATGAGGTAAGTTGCAGGATTTCCTGTGTTGTCCAAATCTTTCATAATAATTGTTTGTTAATATAATAATTTATTTGTTTATAATTTTTATTAAACGAAATTTGAATCGTAGAATTTCTTTTCTGAGATAAAATATGTTTCTATCGGGGTTGTTTATATAATTTCATAAAGAAAACTGTTTCTTACGAGGGAACGTGCAATTATGTATATATGTATATATGTGTGTGTGCTTTCATATACCCTTAATTTTATTTATATCTTGAGAATTAAGAATCGTAGCCACAAACTATATTTATGTTTTTGAAAGGATTTTCGATGGAGAGTGTATTTATACAGGGAAAATATATCCATATAAGGACATCAATAAAATTTATCCTTGAAATAAGGATATGTATCAAGAACTGTTGAATAAATGTTTTGTCATGGATTTTGTTATATTGTCAATATGACTTTTATTCCTTATTCACATCCTTTCTATTGTTATTAATTTTGTTATTAACTTTTATATTTATTATTAAAATGGAACAAAAGTGAAAGGTTTAATATACAAAGGTTTCTTATTTTCTGAAGTTATATTTGACGATATAAAGAAATTGGTTGGTTAATAATATGGTTTTGTTTATTTATATCATTGTTAATAAAAATATTACAATGTACTGAAAGATATTTATTAGATTCGGAAAAATAAACGGAGACCGACTGGATTTGAATTCGGGATCCCTCGTTTACTAATCTGACACTTAGTCTGCACGACCACGACGGCTCCTCTCTGTTAGCTGTTTATATTCCGAATCTCTTCCATGACCGCTTACGGTCGTCTAATTCTTACAGCTCGGCCATTCTGGCATTACATTCGTCCCGAATGTACCGAGTCTTCATCTACCGGAATTTTATCCGAAACTTGGAGCTTCTGCTCCCGAATTCGTTCACTTTTTGAACGATCGACACGACATTTTGGAGTACTTTTTACTCCCCGACTTTTTCGTCCACTTTTTGAACGATCGACACAACATTGAAGTACTTTTACTCCCCGATTTTTTTCGTCCACTTTTGAACGATCGACACGACATTGGAATACTTTTACTCCCCGATTTTTTTCGTCCACTTTTGAACGATCGACAACGACATTGGAGTATTTTAACTCCCCGAATTGGTTCATTTTGAACAACATACAAATGACACACAAAATCGACTAAATTCTCCCTGTCAGGTAACATAGGCTGTATCCTCTTTGAAGTAACATGGGCTGAATCCCACTTCTGAGATGAAAGATATTTATTAGATTCGGAAAAATAAACGGAGGCCGACTGGATTTGAACTCGGGATCCCTCGTCTACCAATCCGACACTTAGTCTGCACGACCACGACGGCTCCTCTCTGTTAGTTGTTTATTATTCCGAATCTCTTTCATGACCGCTTACGGTCGTCTAATTCTGACAGTACCGATAATTGTTTTATTATAGTTTTCGTGCATTACATGGGCGAGGTTATATTTCCTATATTTGTTTTTTATTCATTATTTACTATTTTATATTAATTTGTTAAAATTTTGTTATTAATATTGAAATGCTTAGATAAGGATGCGATATTAAGCTTTATTTTCTTTGTTACTTTACTGATCAGTCTGGAAAAGTGATTTCGGTATGTTCTGTTTTTTGTTAGTGAGGTTCTAGGGAAAATTTACTAGGAACATTAAAGCTGTAGTAGCGCCATAAGGATGTGGTAAGGAGCGGCCATTTTGTATAAACTTTTAAATAATTTTAAACGGTATATTCTTTTATTATATGTATAGGAAAGGTTTTACGGTGATATCTCCTAACACAGTCAGTCATAAATAATTAACAATTTTTGAAAAATTTACACTGAACATAACTAGAGGTACTCTCGGCGCTGGGACGTGACAATACGGATGGAGCCTTCATATATTGGGAGCAGTATGGTCATCAGTCACTAATCTTTTGGTGCACATGCAGCAATCCAGCAACAAAACCCGACTCGCCTAGCAGGGAACGCCTCGTGCCAATAGCCCAGAGTTCGACAGAAGACACACCGACGGCACCTGAAATTACCCCTAGTGCTGGAAAAGAAAAACTTAGTGAACATGTGCGATCATACAGTGAACTTCAAAAATACTTATACGAGGACATAGTATAGAGACCAATAAGTGCGATAAATATAAGTGCCAGCATATAAGATGAACAAAACACAAATAGAAAAAAATTGTAACTTGGAAAATTTTTCAGCCTAACCTTAATAGAGCAGGAGAAACGCAAGGCACCTGACCCTGCATTTCTTCTTAGAGGGGGAGGTGTGATGTCCGGACAACCGTCATATATTTTTTCTTTCCCCTCATACATGCGATATCACCTTAATGCAAGCGCCGCCAGACCGGCGCTCGAGAATAGCTATTGGTTCTCCTGCAGTTCAGCGTCACATGCGCTCCACCACTCCTGCTTTGCCACTAGACATAAGATTATTATAATCATTTTTCTCCACTAGATATAAGTACTAACATTCAACAATATATATATATATATCTCGGGATATATATATATATATATATATATATATATATATATATATACATATATCCCGTAATCAACACTACCACGAAGCGTTTTGACAACAATTATATATTAAATATAATAGTAATCGCATTAATAATAAAATCTGTAACAATAAGAAAAGTATTACTAATAACCATACCAATAGCAAGATTTGTACTAATGATAACAGGAAAATGTTCGATAAACGATAAACGATAATTATATTAATAACAACATTGCCAACCGAAACGCTATAGCAACGCCCATATCACCCACCGTCGCCGCGCATCATTTCCGATCATCTGCACTCTGATTGGCCGACCGATTCATGCGTATGCATGTAACATTAGCTTTATAGTCTACGCCGCCGCCAGCGCTGCACACGCTGCGCACCCACGCCCTCCGCCATGATAGGACACTGCGTCGTAAGGATCTGCGCACCCACGTCGTCCGCCATCTTGCGTAATCGCGCCCCCGCAGCGGAGCGCTGCAGTGCCCGCCGAAACACCGACACTTCTGTCTGCGCCTCTGAACCGTAAGGACCTATCTCGTGCGAGTCTTAATTCCAATTCTAATTCATAAAATCTTCGATTCTATTTCTTGTAATTCGATCTCTAGTTAAGTTAGTCTTATAGTATCTAGTGTTTTTGTGTATGTGCGAAGTATTCAATTCGTGTGTGTAATCTAATTCTTGAATATATTAATATTAAAATACTATTCACCACGTGTTCATTTTCTCGCATCCGCACCGTCACCGTATCAGTAATTGAAAGCGTTCGCGAGGTTCGTGAGGCTTCACGCGTAACAGAGAAATTCCTAAAAATTTTCTAAATCGTCAATCATAACAGAAACGCCGAGCGTCTCCCGGAGCAGGTGTTGTGCGTCCATCCGCACTTACCACGACGGAAACTCGAAATTCTTGCCGCGGTAGATTCAATCGTACCCACGCGAAGCCGAAATGCAACGCGAATTGGCTCGCCGCTGAACGATAATTTTGAAAACCTTTGTTTAACAATTGAATAATTCAAAGTCTCACCCGAATGCCGAAAGGCAGAAGGAACCGCGCTGGTCGGAAGACCTCTTTCCGACACTTGGATTACGACCTCCATGTCGCGTCTATCTTCGACCACAAGGAGGCCATCGGAGAGATAACTGAGTTCGACGGAGAGTACGAACTCTTAGTGCCAGACAAACTCTGGAGTGGACGACCTGCCCCGTCAGCGCCTACCGCCCCGACGAGCGAATTCCAACTACGAATCTCCCTCGAGGAATATCTGCGTAGAGTGCCTCTAAACACGGTAAGTGAATTATTTCATTAATCGGAATATGAACCTCCGCGCACGGATATTCTCAAATCGTCTCGTTGGTTAAAATATAAAAATCTCGCCGCGCATATGTCCTATAATTATTTCGCTAAATAACATATAAAACTACGCGCACGTGCATGTTTTCGGACGACGCTCTTCGCAGTTGAGGAATTTCGGTTGCATCAGCCTGAACGTGTTCGTGCCCGCTTATCGCATAAAAAAATTAGGGAAAGCGACTTGGCCGGAAGGGTTTTACGACCGACCTTTTTTTGGGGGGAGTGTAGTTTTGCCGCTCGTATCGATTTCCCTCGGGAAGTGCGTGCTTTTAAGATTCAAGTTTCGAAATCCTCGATTCGGAAATATTACAAAATATGTAATGTTTGCAATATACGCAAGTAATCATTAACAATTAACGTAATGTGCCCCCGATTTCGTGCATTACGGATAGCGCACACTCATCCAGCCGCGGTTTTCCTTCACCGTGTTAGCTTAGTCCGTTGCGCTACTTCCTTCGGTTATCGTCGCGTAAATACTCCAGCCGATATTAACTTTCCTAATTGTGCGGATATTCTATGTTATCGGTGTAAAGAATTGATTCTTGAAGGCACTCTCACCTTCCGTCTAGCGTTATCCCACTCTTTACAGTTAAGAAATATCGAACCGTTGGACTACTGCGAGTGCTGTCGCACCCCCTTCTCGATCGTTCGCAAAATAGAGCATTGCGACACGTGTTCTAGGGTATTTATAACCGCTTTACAAGCCCTTGAGGAAGAGGGGCAGGCAATCGAAAATTTTAGGTTCCGTTATTCTATCGACGACGCCAACGCTGCCTCTGGTGTAATAATCTCGCGCCGCCTGACGAGTTTTTCCCTCTCTCTCTTTAACGGCGAAGAACAGTGACCGGTCGAGATAGTAAGGCGTGCGTTATTCTTATTTAACCCGATATGCTGCTGGCGATTTGCCGCTCGATTGCTGGCAGTATACCAAACGGTAAGCGCGTCCCCCCCTCCTACTAAGTCAGGTGCCACGCGGCGTTCCGCTTCCGCGACCGTCGCCCGGGACTTAACATATCGAATATTTTGTTAACAAATCCTGGATGGTCAAAATAGAAATAGTAAGAATTTCCGGCGGAGGTTGTCAGTAGCGGTCCTATGATATTCATGGAAATTTTATCAAACGCTCTATCGGGCGTATCTATTAAGATCATTGGTTGTTTTGGTTTTATTCGGACTAATTTTTTTATTTGGCATTCCCGACAGTTATTTATTATATTTTGAATGTCCCGTTTCATACTGGGCCAATAGTATCGCGCTTTTAGTCGGTTATACGTTTTAGTTATGCCCTTATGTTCGCCCACTGCAGAGGCATGACATTCTTTAATTATTTCGTCTCGATTTTCGATCTCTGGTATGCTAGTTAAGTTGTTACAAATCGTGATTTTTTGTTTTTTCATTCCAAAAAGTATCTCTGAGCATTTTATATATCGTTTTCTATTCTATCGCGCCAACGTTACTTTTGCAGATCGATAGTGTCGCTAAGTCTAGCTCACGAGTTGCATCAACTAACGAGCCTATGGCGGTTCGGAGGTCTTGCATTTCTATCAGTGCTGAGACTCCTTTATCTTGTTCAATTACCATAGCAAGTATATAACGTTTTTTGTCGTGTATTACTTTCACTTTCCCTATTGACAATTTATCCATCAAGGGGTGTCGGTTATTTTCTTTTAAGTCGAATGCTCCCTTGTCTAGAGGATCACCGGTTTGTGAGACGAATATTGCTAAATTGTCCTTTCTTTGCGACAGTCGTTCGTTGGTTTCGTCCAAAAATCATTTTTTAAGTTCGAAGGGGGCATTGACACTGTCTACCAGCGGTTCGTTCTCGGAGTTATCGTCGGAGTCTGTCTTGTCATGGTCATTGTCTGAATCTTGGTCCGTACTTTCCTTATCGCTCAACGGAATGTCGGCACGCGGGCCGGTCGACTCTTGAGAATTATCTCTGTTTACGTAGCTGTAAAGTGACTCATCTGAGTCGTCGTTGTGTGGAGTCGCGAGTTTCTGTGGTTGAACTGGGAGAACCGGGTTACGTGAAAGCGCGTCGGCGTTGCCATTTATTTTCCCTGCTTTATAAATTACTTCGTATTCATATTTAGCTAATTTAAGACACCATCGAATCAAACGCGAAGTCGCATCTTTTACCGAATGAAGCCAGGTCAATGGTTTATGATCAGTAATTAGTTTAAACTTTTGCCCGTATAGGTAGGGGCGGAAATGATTTACGCAGTATACTATTGCCAGCAGCTCTTTTTCAATCGTTGAATAATTCTGCTCGGCGGTGTTCAATATTCGCGATGCGTAAGCTATAGGCAGGTCTTTCCCTATTTCGCCCTGACTGAGTACGTCTCCCATAGCGCTTTTGGAAGCGTCTGTCGTAACAATGAACGGACGTGTAAAATCGGGATATTGTAACAGCGGTTCGGTACATAGAACCGTTTTTTAGTCGGTTAAATGCGTGTTCCTGCGAGTCTAGTCATTGGAAAGGCATGTCCTTTTTTAACAATTGAGTGAGCGGTTTTGCTACTTTAGAAAAATCAGGAATGAATCTGTAGTAACCAGCGAGGCCCAAGAACTGTTTAACCGTTTGAGTCCCAGGGGGTATTGAAAAAACACTGTTGAAGAATTCCAAATAGCGCAACCGCGCTTTCTCTAAATGAGTACGAAAAGACCCAAGCAGCGCGATGGCGCTTGTTTTATTTTATGTCAAGAAATACCAAGCGGCGCGATAGCGCTTTGTTTATTTTATATCGATGAATCACTATCGGAGCAATAACGCTTCTTGTATGTGTTAGGTAACGTGATTCTCGTCTTTTTCTTATCGCTCCGTCACATTTATTGCAGTTTGCAAAGTGATCGGACGTATTCTTCCGTAAGTGTTTCTCATTGTTCATAATTGTGTATTTCAAAATGATTAGACGAAGCAAAGCAAAAAGTAAATAAAAAATTAATCTAGATTTACTGTTTAACTTTTCTAAATTTGGTGTATCCCCAAAAAAATACAATGAATCGAAAAAGAAAATCTATGAGCATAATCACAAATCCATGTGATCATATTATTGACGACGATGACGACTACATTGTTCCTGTAAAGCGCAAAAGACAACGCATTTTGAGTATTTCAGAGGATAGTGATAGTGATTTATCGCATCAATGTCCACTGAACAGTCTACGAGTTGCTGAAGACGTTTCGAATCAACGTGATTCTCTCGAGCATAGCGAAGAATCTGGTTCGCGATGTAACCTCTGTAGCCAGAGTAAACCCATTGAATACTTTGAACTATTCTTTGATTCGACACTATGGTCACTAATAGTTGAAGAATAAATATGCGGAGTATTCAAGGCATTTACCTAGAGAATTAGAATCATTTGAAACAGAGATTTGAACACCACTTACCGTTTTAGAGATGAAGGCATTTATAGCAGTGCTATTGGAAATGGGAATTACAAGAAGATCCAGTATACGTTCGTATTGGTCCGAAAATTCACGTAACATACCGTAGTTTCGAAGAATGTTCTCTCGAAATAGATTTCAACAAATTTTGAAATATTTTTATTTACCAGGTGTATGCATAAGTTTTTTCCGGTTTAACTAAGAGATGTCGCCAGCGAAAAGTACGCAGCGTATTAATTTGACACATACATATCATTTTGTTCGTCTGATATTTAAAACTACAAACACACACAAGTTGAGTCCGCCAAAAACTAGCGTCTGTTTTATCGTTCAGTGATCATGTCGAGTTTTGTGCCTGAAAAAGAACATTTGCGGCAGGCATTGCTTTTTTTATTTAATCAAAAGAAAAAGGCTGTTGAAAATCATCGTTTGCTGGTAGAAACATATGGTGAACACGCTCCATCGATTAGAACATGTGAGACATGGTTTCGACAATTTAAAAGTGGTGATTTCAATGTGAAAGACAGTGAGCGCTCTGGTAGACCACAAAAATGCGAAGACGAACAATTGCAGGAGTTATTGGATGATGACCCAACTCAAACTCAACGGCAATTAGCAGAAGCATTACATGTATCACAAGAAACAATCAGCAGACGTTTACGAGCAATGAAAGATCAATAAACTCGGTAAATGGGTCCCACACGATTTGAATGAACGTCAAATGGAAAATCGCAAAGTCACTTGTGAAATGCTGCTTCAACGCCACGAAAGAAAATCATTTTTGTATCGAATTGTGACGGGTGACGAAAAATGGATTTATTTTGAAAATCCGAAGCGGAAAAAATCGTGGCTTTCACCTGGCGAAGCCGGTCCATCAACACCAAGGCCAAATCGCTTCGGCAAGAAGACCATGCTCTGTGTCTGGTGGGACCAGAGCGGTATTGTGTATTATGAACTCTTGAAGCCCGGCGAAACCGTTAATACACAACGCTATCGCCAACAAATGATTAATTTAAACCACGCATTAATCGAAAGACGACCGGAATGGGCCAGAAGACATGGCAAAGTGATTTTGTTACAGGACAATGCGCCGTCTCACACAGCAAAACCAGTGAAAGACACATTGAAATTGTTTGGATGGGACATCCTTCCGCACCCGCCGTACTCCCCAGACCTGGCGCCATCTGACTATCACCTCTTCGCATCAATGGGACACGCGCTCGCAGAGCAGCACTTCAGCAATTTCGAGGAAGTTGGAAAATGGCTCGACGAATGGTTTACCGCAAAAGACAAGCAGTTTTTCTGGCATGGTATTCATAAATTACCTGAAAGATGGGCGAAATGTATAGAAGCCGATAGCCAATATTTTGAATAAAAAAAAAATTAATTTCCCTTGAAAATTACGTGTCTTTTTTTACTAAAAAACCGGAAAAAACTTATGCATACACCTGGTAATTGATAACTCTTTATGTTTTCCACCTGGTCACGAGAAATACGATCCCTGTGCAAAATTTAAGCCACTTGTTGAACACACTAATAAAGTATTCAAATTACATTATAAACCACATAAAGAATTATCAATTGATGAGTCGTTAGTTGGGACGCTGTGTATTTTAGCATAACGCAATACTTGCCAAATAAAAAGCATCATCGTTGGAGAATAAAATTCTGGATACTGTGTGATTCCGTATCAAAATATTGTTTGGCGTTCTCTTCTGCTATAAAGGTGCAAAAGAAACAACTACTAGTGAAAAAAGTTTGAACTTGGATATGATGTTGTGGTAAATTTATTAAAAGATAGTTATTGTTTGAATAAGGGGCATCACATTTTTGTCGACAACTTTTTTACTAACGTAGAATTAGCTAGATATTTATATTCTATGGATACCTATTTAACTGGAACTATTAGAAGGAATAAGAAATGTATTCCCGATAACTTGAAACAAACTAATGTAAACGAGGTAAAATATTTTCGAAACAATAAAGTATTGTTCTGTGCCTATCGCGAAAAAAAAAAGTGTAAAAAATCCTGTATTATTAATTTCAACGAAAGCAGAAGAGAAAAATGTGACTATAACAAAAAATCGACATGGCAGAGAAATTCGTTCGACAAAACCCGCTATTATTCAATCTTACAATGCCTGGGTGGTGTCGATGAATCGGATAAAATGCTATATACCTATCTCGATGAACGAAGATCAGTTAAATATTGGAAAAAGGTAGCCTTTAACATAATCAACCGCATGATTTTAAATGCATATATAATCTACAAGGAAAGAGTTAAGAGTAAAGCAATATCTCGGTTAGATTTTATGTCGAATATTATTTTTGAAATTGAGTGTCAGTGGCTGAACGAAAAGCAAGCACATAGTTATGTAAAAAAAAACATTTGGTTTAGTAAAGTTGCCACAACATAACTTGCGACAATGCGTAGTCTGCAGCACCAAAAATGCAATAAAAAGATCACATTTAATTTGCGTGCGATGTAAAAAAGGAATTCATCCAATGTTTTGATAACCACCGATGTCACAAATTATAAGTATTACTCTCCATTTAAATTGTTTGTTCATAACACAAAAATATTGTTAATTTGTAATTCGTTATTTTATAAAATACATCTGTATTATTACATATGCGTACTGTAAATTTATAAATATTTCAAATTTTGTTCGATAAAAATTATTGAGGAGATAACAATAAAATAAAAATTTTTATTTTGTAATGTATTATTGCATTATTATAGTATTATTCTACCTATTGTAAAATGTACTATTTACATTAAAAGGAGCTGTGTGATCTATTTGCGTCAGTAAATCTGACCGCGCGACTTCGACAATCGGTAACACACCGTCAGTTGTCCACAATGCTCGAAATGTGCTGGGTTTTCTCGACATAAAATCTCAACAGCGCGATCACGCTGCTTGGGACTCAAACGGTTAATATTTTTAACGTTAGCGGGCCGTGAGAATTTTTCTATAGCTTTTGTCTTCTCAGGGTCAGAACGTACCCCGTCTTTTGTAATTACGTGCCCGAGATATGTTACTTCTTTTCGCAGGAATTCACACTTATCCGGCTGTAACCGTAGTCTCGCGGTTCGCAATCTATTCGCCACTTATTAAATTTAAACTTATTAAATTTAAACTTATTAAATTTAAACTTATTAAATTTAGCTTCGTGTTCCTTCAGGGAACTAGCATATATTACGATGTCATCGAGGTAAACGAATAATTCTACTCCTTGGAGTCCGGTCAACATTTGGTCCATAAGCCTTTGAAAAGTCGCGGGGGCGTTCTTTAGCCCGAACGGCATTCGTTTGATATGGTAGTGCCCATAGGGCGTTGAAAAGGTTGTTTTTGGTGCATCGGCTTCGTGCATTGGAATTTGGTGGAAACCGGACGCCAAGTCAAATATACTAAAATACTTAGCGTTCCCTAACTGGTCTAATATTTCTTCGATATTAGGCAAGGGATACGCGTCCCCTATTGTTTTTTCGTTTAATGCCCTAAAGTCGATAACCATCCTCCATTGTTTATTACCTTTGGAGTCTGGTTTTTTGGGAACTATCCACAAAGGGGAATTATAAGGAGATTTTGAAGGTGTAATCACATCATTTGCCAAGAGCTTATCGACTTGTTGCGTAATCTCCTCTTTGTGAATACGCGGATAACGATATTGTTTAGTGTTTAATGGCTGTTCATCGCGAGTAACTATACGGTGCGAGCATACATTTGTGAAATCTAAAGAGTCTCCCGGCACTTGAAATAAATCTGAATTATTTTTTATTAAACCTTTGACATGGCTTGCTTCGAATTCATTCAAATGCTCTAAACGAAGTAATTCTTCGATACTGGCAACTCTATCATTGAGATTCATAGTTTCCATTGAATTGATTTGAGAGCGCCACGCGATGGGTCTAGCTTCCTCCGCGCGTTTGTCAGGTAGTAACTCAATATCCTGCAACTCGAGTGTAGGGACTGGCACTTCGCGGTCTGTATTTCCTGTATTGATTGCATGGAGATAGGCTCTGCCATGACGGTTCGTAACAATTGCCTCGCCTATGTATATTTCTGGTTCTGTCGCTATGCGAGGAATGTAGCCTGTATATTGTATGTTTGTATATTACGATTTAGTACGTTCACATAGAAGGTCGTGCGGGATCGCGCTGGAATTATTATTGATTCACGCTGCGAAAAAGGCAAGGGGGTTTCTTGCCATATTACGACTTTTTTCGCGAAGTCTATTGTGGCGTTATCGCGTAGGAATTCGGATCCTAGGATCTCTTCCTGCTCTATCGGGAAGCCGTCACGAGATGAAGCTTAACTTTGTTCCCGAGAAATGTTGTATTGACGGACCCCAAGGTGGGGATGGTACCTTCTGTTATGCCGCTAAGGAACAGGAGGTCATGTTTAATTACTTTTGTCTCATTTCGTATGTTTCGTTTCTTTATTAAATTAGGGGCGGCCCCGGTATCCACCGTAAATTTCACTCGAGGCAACAACTCATCGATAGATACACTCACTGTTGGTGCGTGGCTAAACTCATTAAGATTTAATGTAGCTATTCTGATTTTTGACTGCTTGTGCCGCCGTATTTTCTGTCGGGTTTATTATATTTATTGGACGCGTTGATCGCGGCTGATCCGCCCTCGCCGCGTCCCGTCCGCGGGGCGAATCGTTCGCGTTTCCCGACTGGCGCTCGTTATAATATTGTCTTTTTCTGCATTTGTTACGTCTCGGGCGGCGACGATTTCGTGATGACGAAACGTCACGTTGCACCGAACAAGTGGGGGATTACGTCTACCATTCGGTAACGCTGCCGACGATCGAGCGGCAAATCACAAGCAACGTATCAGGGGAGTTTAAAAGGAGATTAAAGCGGGCGTTACGAAGGCCCGGAAAGGGCGCGAAATCACGCGATAAGTAAAACAGTTCCCAAAAATTACGCGATCTCGGCCGCCTATTGCTCCTCGCGATTGCGCAACGAGAGGGAAAAATTCGTCAAGCGACGTGAAACGATAACATCAGTGGCGGCGTTGGTATCGTCGACGAAATAACGTACTCTAAAATTTTCGATAGTCTCCCCCTCTTCCTCAAGGACTTGTAGAGCGGCAACGAATACCTCGGAACACGCGTTGCAATATTCTATCTCGCGGACTATAGAAAGGGGGGTGCGATAGCACTCGCAATAATCTAACGGTTCGGTGAGTCCGAATTGAAGTGAATAAGTCAAGGCTAAACGATAAGTAAAGGTGCCTTCGGATATTAATTCCTTACAGCGATAGCAAAGAATATTCGCGCAATTAGGGAAATTACCGTCGGTCGAAGTACTTACGCGGCGGTAACCGAAAGAAGTAGCGCACCTAACTAAACTAACGCAGTGAAGAAAGACGGCGGCTGGATAGGTGCGCGTTAGTCGTGGCTCGCGGGGGCAAGGAGGGCACATTACTTTAATTGTTTAACGATTGTCGTATATGCAAAGAATATCTACGTATTTTAGAATAGTATTTCAATAATTTTTTCAAACCGAAGATTTCGAAACAAAACTTAAAAGCGTGCACTTCCCGAGCGAAATCAGTGAGAGCGGCAAAAACTGTACTTCCAAAAAAAGGGGTCGATCGTAAAATCTTTCCGGCCGAGTCGCTTTCCCTAGTTTTTGTGCGATAAGCAGGCACATTCAGGATGCAATCGGAAATTCTTAACCACGTCGAGTGTCGTCCAAAAATATGCACGTGCGCGTGATTTTATATGTTATTTAATAAAATAATTGCAAGATATATCCGCGGCGAGATTTTTATATTTTAACCAATGGAACAATTCGAGTATATCCGTGCACGTGGGTTTATATTCCAATTAATGAAACAATTCACTTACCGATTCTAGAGGCACTCTACGCAGGTATTTCTCGAGGGAGATTCGTGGTCGGAATCGGAATTCGCTAGGGGCGGTAGGTGCTGACGGTGCGGGTCGTCCACTCCAGAGTTTGTCTGGCACCAGGAGTTCGTACTCTCCGTTGAACTCGGTTATCTCTCCGATGGCTTCGTTGTGGTTGAAAATAGACGCAACGTGGAGGTCGTACTCCAGTGTCGGAGAGAGGTCTTCCGACCGGCTCGATCCCTTCTGCCTTTCGGCATTCGGGTGAGGCTTCGAGTTATTCAAATGTTAAACGAAAGGTTAAACAAAGGGTTATCGTTCAGCGGCGAGCCAATTCGCGTTGCGTTTCGACTTCGCGTAGGAACGATTGAATCTATCGCGGGCAAGAATTTCGAGTCTCCGTCGTGGTAAGTGCGGATGGACGCACAACACCTGCTCCAGGAGATGCTCGGCGTTCTTGTTATAATTAATGATGTCGGAATCTTTAGGAATTTCCTTAATACGCGTGAAGCCTCACAATCCTCACGAACGCTTTCAATCACTGATACGGTGATGGTGTGAGTGCAAGAAAATGAACACGTGGTGAATGGTATTTCGATATTAATATATTCAAGAATTAGATTACACACCCGAATTGAATACTTCGCACATACACAAAACACTAGATACTATAAGTCTAACTTAACTACTTAACTAGAGATCGAATTATAAGAAATAGAATCGAGGATTTTATGAATTAGAATTGGAATTGAGACTCGCACGAGATAGATTCTTACGGCGCGGATACGAGTGTGACACGTGTTGACGGTTCTGCGGCGCGCACAGAAGTGACAGAGTTTCGGCGGGCACTGTGGTGCTCCGTTGCGACGGCGCGATTGCGCAAGATGGCGGACGGCGTGGCTGCGCAGTCCCTTACGACGCAGCGTCCCGTCATGGCGGATGGCGTGGGTGTGCCAACGCACGTGGCGCTGGCGTGACAAGGATTATAGAGTTAGGCTAGATGTATATGTTCATGGCGTGCATTAGTCAGCCAATCAGAGCGCGGCTGACGGGGGATGATGCGCAGTAACAGTAATGTAAGCGTTATTGTAATAATAGTGTCTTATGCTCAATTAAATTAGTAACATTAATATCATTAATATGGTCTTATCATTAACATAGTTATTATATTTATTATATTTATTATTATATTTAAGTATACTTAAGGTACATATTAAATATTATTGTTTATAACTAATAAAAAAAGTGGTTAGGGCAATCGACTACAGAATATGTGTATTTTATTAAATGTTAATATTTATAATTAGTGGAGGAAGTAATTATGATAACATTACATCTAGGTAAAATAATAGTGATGGGGCGCGTTGCATCATGCGGAACGGCAGGAGAGCCAATGATCGTTCTCGGTCGCCCAGCGGTAGATAGTATTAAGGCTGTATTACATGTGCAGAAAAAAAAATATATATGGGGGCTCTCCGGACGTTACACCAACGTTAAATGTCAAGGCCGCCATAATTTAGTACCACGAGTCATCGCTGACTCATAGCAAATGTAGGCCAAGTTATCCAATAGGAAACTATGTCAAAAACAACTGGAAGATCTTAAACGCGTGAATCATAGCTGACTCATAGTGAAAGTAGACTAACAATAGGCAACTGTACCAAGGCCAGGTAATAGACTGTCACGTCGGAATAAATAAAGTAGTTAACAATGTTGTTTCCTATTCTAAAATTATTACTTTTCTCAATCTTACGATAATAAAGTCTTTGTAGCATGGAGCAAAATCGACGTGGTATGTCCCTAGGCTACAGCGAGCCCCACCATGGCGATTTTTTAGCCTCCCACGCGAGCGCCGCATCCCTACCGCCAGCGCCTGCCACGTAATGCGCATACCCCACCATAGCGCCGCCGCTGTTTCGAGTCGCCGAATCGGAGCACAGTGCGCGGCCGACTGCGTGTAGTTCATTTCGTGATTTCAACTGGAGAGGACCTCCAGTCCGCGAACTCCCTTCCAATTCTAGTGTTAAGATAATTCAAATTCAATTCCAATTCTAGTGTTAGAATAATTCAATTCAATTCCAATTCTAGTACTAAGTAAAGCCAATCTCATTTCAAGTTCAAGATCTTTATAAATCTAATTCCAAATTTAAGTGCGTTTAATATTTAGTATAGTCGTTACAATTTAGTAATAATCAACTTTGTATCTGAATATTCTACAATACATACAAATGAAAAGTGATCAGTGCATTAAGCAATTAATAATCTCCAATCTTTACCCATCCTTGCGAAGCGAATAATCGACAGAGTTCGCGAGGGTAAAGTGAATTAATCAACACACATAAGCGACCCGGGAAGCCGTGCTTACTCTCTTGGCTAGCAAGTTGTGCGTCCACTCGCACTACTCTCCAAGAAAGGTATCGCTTCTCACACAGTTTAAATCCGCCAAATTGTAAGATATCCGATAACCTGTCTCGCCTCCTGGCTAGCAAGTTGTGCGTCCACCCGCACTATTCCCCACGGAGGATTACAGATTCTCAGCGCGATAGAAAGCTTGACTTTTAATCGTAAAAATTCGCAAGGGAAGCTACGGGCATTTCCCTTCATGGTCACTCTCGATGCCGAATAAACGCAAAAATCGCGCCGGATGTCAGCGTGCGATCCAACGAACCTTATACGAGATCAAATCCGCTCTTGTCGGCGATCTCAGTGAACTACTCGGTTGCGAGGAAGTCTACGATCCTGAGTACGAGCAACATTTTGAGAACAACCTGTGGGCTCCAAGTCCCCCGAATACCACAACGTCATCTTCAGCTGCTCCATATCCTAGCGTGCATCCCGAGATTCACGTGGCCTGCGACAGGAAATAAAAGTCCCAAATCCAGGAATTGTGGACCAATGAAAAGTAAGTGAATCATTACTCTCTCCTATCCGCGAATCACGTCATGTGTAGAGGGCAATTGAAATGCCAAATTGAAATGCCAAAACGCCCATGCCAAAAGAAAACACATCCAGCCGCTGTCTTTAATTATCAGACAAGTACTTCCCGGTGCGTAGTCGAGTTCGGGTACGATTTCGTTGATGTGGCTACGGATACGAATGTCGCCAACCTCGCATGCTTAGACTGCAAATCTCGATACAATCGTGACTACGACCCGTCGTAGCAGTTTACGACTATTTTAAGATATTTTATTAGCGTTGGCACTCTACAGAACGAAAGACGCTGTAATTTTTGTGGCACGGACTTAGCTATTTGGCGAAATAAGCGATTGCGACCCCTGCTCCGAGGCATTCGTCGCGTTCTTAGAGTACTTACACGAAGAAAATGTTTCTTTCTATTCTTTGCCAAATCCGACCATTATCGACATTTACCCGGAAGTAGAATCGCATGATGTCATTTTCTCCCGGAGATTATCGACTTTCCTACACGATGTGCACGTCCATAATTCGCAATAATCAAGCCAGGATTCAATTAAAAACCAACACGCAGCTCAGTGCGAGCAGACTCGCCTAACGCGTAGCACGTCTCGCCTGCGACGTAACAAAAATTGGTGACAGCGGTAGGATAGATATACTTTTGGGTATTCCACCACGCCGCTTATCGAACCCGGTAGACCGCTCTCGTCGGTTCGATTGAATTTCGTATCCGAATGAGTCGTAACACTACTATAAATCGGACGATAATCGTCATCGCTAGCGTTTCGCGCGCGTAAAAGAAGCCGTTATTTCCCAATTTAATTATTAATGCAACGGACACCTGTCAAGCCCGCGAAAATCGATATGAATACGCGACAAGGCGCAAGGAAACCTCTTTCGGAAGAGGAGCTGGAGCGCGTTCGCGTTGCGCAGGAAGAAACCAGCGCTAAATTACAAGCCGATTTGGAGGTTCTGGTTCGCGAGCGAGCAGAATGCTAAGCGGAACTTCGCGCATTGCGTAAAGAGAGGTGCGAAGCCGAAAATAGTAACACGATGCTCCGCGAAATGATGGAAGCTCTTACCATTTTACGAGGCGATTTCAATTCATTACGACGAGAAGTAGATACACGCCGTGAACCTGCAGAATGCCCGTATTGATAAGCGAACTGAATGATTCGGTATCTGAGCTTCCGCCTGCTCCTAAAATTACATACCGAGAGGTGACCGAATTTGTACCATATTTCAATGGGTATAATATTCCCCTCTCCAAATTCTTAAGCGCATGCCGTCAAGTCCGCGATATACTCCCTGCTAATTATGAAAGATCTTTGACGCGCCTCTTGATAGCAAAACTTCGCGGCCGAGCGCATTCGACAGTAGTCAACGAACCGTGCGATTCAGTAACCCAGCTATCCGACATTTTAGTAGGAGCATTCGGATCATTTAAAACAGTCGCGCAATACAGGGGAGAATTAATTGCGGTGCATCTGGGGGCCCGTGAGCATATTCTCGATTATATAGACCGCGTAAAGGAATTATGTGCGGCCATTCGAGACGGAGAACGTCGCGCACGAGGTTTCCTCGACAATCAGATAACAAGGGAGATCGACGATCTCACCGCTCAAAGTTTTTGTGAGGGCCTCCCCACAGTATACAGGCTACAACTTAAACCTGAGCATTATCATTGCCCTTCCAATGCTTTTGCCGCTGCTAAGGCAATCGCCAAGAGAGAAGAATTAGAAAAACAACGATATGGTAATCGGCCGGACGGAAGGTCCGATAATACTCATTTATCTCTGATACTGCGACAAACATCCGGACATTACACTTCCCGTTCGGAAAAACAACAATACGATAATCGACAACAGATTAGATAGCGCTCGTATATCCCCGATACCGCGACAAACATCCGGGCACTATGCTTCCCGTACACAGCAAGATAACGCGCAAAGGTATCCGGATATACCCACCGCGTCGCGAAGAAAACAATTTCAGACGGGCGTATACAGATAAGTCGGCCGCGATATCACAACTTAACTCAAACAATTCTTATACTAGTCATGCCGCCCGATCAACATGCTGACAGGGCTATGCCGCTTCCGCGAGGCAATGAACACCCACGCGTTATTGAAACTCAGCGTCAAAATAAATGGTGTCGATATTGCAAGAATTCGGGGCATGAAATTGATGAATGTGTAACGTCCGGAGAGCCCCCATATATATTTTTTTTCCCTCTGCACATGTAATACTATCTTAATACTATCTACCGCCGGGTCGGCGACCGAGAACGGTCATTGGCTCTCCTGCCGTACCGCATGACACAACGCGCCCCACCACTATTATTTTATTTAGAATGTAATGTTATCATAACCACTTCCTCCACTAATTATAAATATTAACATTTAATAAAATACACATATTCTGTAGTCGATTGCCCTAACCACTTTTCTTTATTAGTTATAAACAATAATATTTAATATGTACCTTAAGTATACTTAAATATAATAATAAATATAATAAATATAATAACTATGTTAACGATAAAATCATATTAATGATATTAATGTTATTAATTTAATTGAGCATAAGACACTATTATTACAATAACGCTTACGTTACTGTTACTGCGCATCATCCCCCGTCAGCCGCGTTCTGATTGGCTGACTAATGCACGCCATGAACATATACATCTAGCCTAACTCTATAATCCTTGTCACGCTAGCGCCACGTGCGTTGGCACACCCAAGCCATCCGCCATGACGGGACGCTGCGTCGTAAGGTGTCACGTCCCAGCGCCGAGAGTACCTCTA
Source organism: Pogonomyrmex californicus (assembly GCA_024349325.1). NCBI lineage: Eukaryota > Metazoa > Arthropoda > Insecta > Hymenoptera > Formicidae > Pogonomyrmex > Pogonomyrmex californicus. The sequence continues at coordinate 808,374 of JAECZD010000022.1, forward strand.
GTCATATTCAGTGTAAATTTGTCAAAAATTTTTAATTATTTATGACTGACTGTGTTAGGAGACAGCACCGTCAAACCTTTGGTATACACATAATAAAAGAATATACCGCTTAAAATTATTTAAAAGTTTATACAAAATGGCCGCTCCTTACCACAACCTTATGGCGCTACTACAGCCTTAATGTTCCTAGTAAATTTTCCCTAGAACCCACTAACAAAAAACAGAACATACCGAAATCACTTTTCCAGACTGTTCAATAAAGTAACAAAGAAAATAAAGCTTAATATCGCATCCTTATCTAAGCATTTCAATATTAACAACAAAATCTGTTCCATTTTAATAATAAATATAAAAGTTAATATAAAAGTAATAACAAAATTAATAACAATAGAAAGGATGTGAATAAGGAATAAAAGTCATAATGACAATATAACAAAATCCATGACAAAACATTTATTCAACAATTCATCTGATATCCTTATTTCAAGGATAAATTTTGTTGATGTCCTTATATGGATATATTTTCCCTGTATAAGTACACTCTCCATCGAAAATCCTTTCGAAAACATAAATACAGTTTGTGGCTACGATTCTTAATTCTCAAGATATAAATTAAGGGTATATGAAAGCACACACACATATATACATATATACATAATTGCACATTCCCTCGTAAGAAACAGTTTTCTTTATGAAATTATATAAACAACCCCGATAGAAACATATTTTATCTCAGAAAAGAAATTCTACGATTCAAATTTCGTTTAATAAAAATTATAAATAAATAAATTATTATTAACAAATAATTATTATAAAAGATTTGGACAACACACAGGAAATTCTGCAATTTACCTCATTATACATACCTACCTAACTCGCATCGTTTACAAGATATTTAAACAATTGTAATCTTGCTTACATACACTTACCTCAAAAACCCAAATCAGTTTAGCAGGCAAATCTCCGTATATAAACCAGTTCAACTTCTAGAAACCTTCATCCTAAACTTATATTTATAATTGTTACTTCCCTTTTTTCATTAACATTAATCCTATGGCTATAACAAAAATCTTGAATATTAATATGCATGGAAAACTATCCTAACGATTCAACCAATCACAATCAGAGCCATTTTGTACCTGAAAACATTTAATAAATAATGTATTACAAATGTAAAAAGAGTTATACTGATATATTTTAGATATATTAATTATACAATGTAATCATTATTATTATAAAAATTGTTAAGTATATCTAAAACGATATTGCGAAGATTAATATTTATTATAAAAGCTTAAATTCGATCAAATTGTATGTTTGTTAATTATAAGAAAGGAATTATTATAACGAAGTATAACTCTTTGTAAGCAAAAATAGTGTGACTCATGATCAGTTTATAAGTGAAAGTAGGCCAACGTTAAATGTCAAGGCCGCCATAATACTTAGTCACAAGTGTGACTCCTGATCAGTTTGTAAGCGAAAGTAGCCCAACGTTAAATGTCAAGGCCGCCATAATACTTAGTCATATGTGTGACTCATGATCAGTTTGTAAGTGAAAGTAGCCCAACGTTAAATGTCAAGGCCGCCATAATATTTTAGTACCACGAGTCATCGCTGACTCATAGCAAATGTAGGCTAAGTCGACCAATAGAAAACTATGTCAAGAACAACTAGAAAGTCTTAAACACGTGAATCATAGCTGACTCATAACGAAAGTAGACTAACAATAGGCAAACCGTGCCAAGGCCATTTGGTAATAGGCTTTATTCAGATCTGTAGAATCATAACATTGAAATTTAGGTCACCCCTACTTCCATGTTTTGGCAACATATAAAAACCTCAAGCGACAATACCTTTGGGGCACTTACATATTTGCATTCGCACTTGCATTTCTACTTCCACTTGCATTTGCATACGCATTCGCATTTGTAAGCGCACTTACATTTTTGCACTTGTATTCGCACTTATATATTCACGCGCACGCGCACTTGCCATTTGCTCAGAAATTAATCACTTGATCGGAGATAGCTAAGCATTTGACTAGCACTGCTTAGCGCTTGAGCAACTCGCCGATTTACAAATAATGTAATTCTTAAATCGCGTGTCGCAATATATATTATATATATATAATTTATAACAGTGAATAAATCCCGATTCAAATACTACAAGTGTGATATTATATTATTCCTTATTCCCAAAATCGAAAACTCTTTCCTGAAAATAGAAGTCACTTCGATATTCCTGATATCCACTTCCTTCGCAGTATCTAATCCTGAGGTTTTACCCTCTTAACCGCATGGAAAAGAATCCCACAAATAACGTGTAGCGGTCGAGGATCTGTTGATTTCGGCTCTGTCTGATCTACCAAGACCTCCCAGGACGTCACACGAAGACAAAGTACTTTTTGGTGGCAGCGGTGAGATCTTTCATTTGTTGGGATATCCAAAATTCGGTGAGATTCTTCACTATCTGGGATAGCCGAATCTTGTGGAATATTCCTCATCTCACGAAGAATTGAAGAGGAGATTTTCAAGCAAGTGATAGCGAGGATTGAACTGCGATCAGAACTCTCGATTATGGAATTGCGTACGCTTGTCTTGCTTTACTTTACTGCGACTCACATGTAAGTCAAATTTATCAGTTATAATTGTAACAAGACTCGAAATCGTTCGGTATTTGTAAAAATCCGTTATAAAATTTTAATTACATAACAATAAAAATGGTTGATCGCGAGGTAGACTCTTTGACTCGTCAAATAGGCGATATAAACGTTAATGATGACGTTAACACAAACTGTCGTATGAATGCGAATATGCCATATACCAGTTTACGTGATGCTTCCGAGACAATTCTTCCGTTATACTTCGTTATAATAATTCCTTTCTTATAATTAACAAACATACAATTTGATCGAATTTAAGCTTTTATAATAAATATTAATCTTCGCAAAATCGTTTTAGATATACTTAACAATTTTTATAATAATAATGATTACATCGTATAATTAGTATATCTAAATTATATCAGTATAACTCTTTTTACATTTGTAATACATTATTTATTAAATGTTTTCAGGTACAAAATGGCTCTGATTGTGATTGGTTGAATCGTTAGGGTAGTTTTCCATGCATATTAATATTCAAGATTTTTGTCATAGCCATAGGATTAATGTTAATGAAAAAAGGGAAGTAACAATTATAAATATAAGTCTAGGATGAAGGTTTCTAGAAGTTGAACTGGTTTATATACGGAGATTTGCCTGCTAAAGTGATTTGGGTTTTTGAGGTAAGTATATATAAGCAAGTTTATAATTGTTTAAATATCTTCTAAACGGTGCGAGTTAGATAGGTATGTGTAATGAGGTAAGTTGCAGGATTTCCTGTGTGTTGTCCAAATCTTTTATAATAATTGTTTGTTAATATAATAATTTATTTATTTATAATTTTTATTAAACGAAATTTGAATCGTAGAATTTCTTTTTTGAGATAAAATATGTTTCTATCGGGGTTGTTTATATAATTTCATAAAGAAAACTGTTTCTTACGAGGGAATGTGCAATTATGTATATATGTATATATGTGTGTGTGCTTTCATATACCCTTAATTTTGTTTATATCTTGAGAATTAAGAATTGTAGCTACAAACTGTATTTATGTTTTCGAAAGGATTTTCGATGGAGAATGTATTTGTACAGGGAAAATATATCCATATAAGGACATCAACAAAATTTATCCTTGAAATAAGGATATGTATCAGGTGAATTGTTAAATAAATGTTAAATAAATGTTTTGTCATGGATTTTGTTATATTGTCATTATAACTTTTATTCCTTATTCACATCCTTTCTATTGTTATTAATTTTGTTATTAACTTTTATATTTATTATTAAAATGGAACAAAAGTGAAAGATTTAATATACAAAAGTTTCTTAGTTTCTGAAGTTATATTTGACGATATAAAGAAATTGGTTGGTTAATAATATGGTTTTGTTTATTTATATCATTGTTAATAAAAATATTACAATGTACCGATAATTGTTTTGTTATAGTTTTCGTGCATTACGTGGGCGAGGTTATATTTCCTATATTTGTTTTTTATTCATTATTTACTATTTTATATTAATTTGTTAGGATTTTGTTGTTAATATTGAAATGCTTAGATAATGCGATATTAAGCTTTATTTTCTTTGTTACTTTACTGAACAGTCCGGAGAAGTGATTTCGTATGTTCTGTTTTTTGTTAGTGAGGTTCTAGGGAAAATTTACTAGGAACATTATGGCTGTAGTAGCGCTATAAGGTTGTGGTAAGGAGCGGCCATTTTGTATAAACTTTTAAATAATTTTAAACGGTATATTCTTTTATTATATGTATAAAAAAGGTTTTACGGTGCTATCTCCTAACACAGTCAGTCATAAATAATTAAAAATTTTTGAAAAATTTACACTGAACATGACTAGAGGTACTCTTGGCGCTGGGACGTGACACTGTGTATGTCGCATGCCGAGTCCAAGTAACCGACTCCGACCCCAGGCCCAAAGTCGCCCGAAAAGAAACAAGAGCACTGAGAGGGCCTGACTCCCTAGGTCACAGATAACCTACTAGGATAGTCTGGTTACTCCCGCATATAGACCGGGCTAAGGCGGATAGTATGCCTACTAACTCCGGCTCGCCACAACACCATTCAGCTACTCTACGCAAGCGCAGAGCACCTAGGAGTATCACGAGGAGGTAGATGTGTGACTTGGATGTGAGGGACCTAGCTAGAGGTCTATTCGCATCACAATCCCAACTATTTCTCCTCCAACCTTCACGCCAATCTGTCAAACTTCATCACAGACACTTGCATGACGCGGTTTCCAGGCCGCTAGGATTCACGATTCCAAACGACAATACTCAGCCCGCTACACTGGACTTCGTAAAGCCAGGACAGCTGTCAAAGCTTTGCTGCAAGGGCACATCTCTTTAGGATGGCGAGAGTACATGCTTACTCTCAGGCTACATCAGCCTCCCTCGGGCAACTTGCAGTATAGACGCAATAGAGATAACCCGAAGGTCTCGTACGCCTACAATGAGAGCTCAGGATAAGTCGGAGGACTCGTGGCCTCCAGTTAACCCCTGCCCCGACTGAGTTGTCAGTCGATGTACACAGTCCGGGATAGCCCAGACACAATGCTCCATTACAACAGCAACGATCGAGCCGGGAGATGGCTTTCTACTACCCAAGAGAGTCATAGTTACTCCCGCTGTTTACCCGCGCTTGCTTGAATTTCTTCATGTTGACATTCAGAGCACTGGGCAGAAATCACATTGCGTCAACACCCGCGAGGGCCATCGCAATGCTTTGTTTTAATTAGACAGTCGGATTCCCCTAGTCCGTGCCAGTTCTGAGCTGAGCGTTGAATGGCGGCCGAAGAGGACGACCACGACGGCTCGCGCCGCCACGGAAGCCTCGCAGCCAGGAAAATCCGCGGGAGGCCAAGGTACGGGACCGAGCTCGGATCCCGGAACCGGCGCGAAAACGCCGAGCGTTCACCTCGCCCAGGCCCGGCACGTCAGCCAAACCCGCTTCCCGACACGCCCCGTTCCTCAGAGCCAATCCTTATTCTGAAGTTACGGATCCAATTTGCCGTCTTCCCTTACCTACATTAGTCTATCGACTAGAGGCTCTTCACCTTGGACCTGCTGCGGATATGGGTACGAACCGGCGCGACACCTCCACGTGGCCCTCTCCTGGATTTTCAAGGTCCGAGGGGGAAGATCCGGACACCGCCGCAACTGCGGTGCTCTTCGCGTTCCAAACCTATCTCCCTGCTAGAGGTCTCCAAGGAACTCGAACGCTTATAGAAAAAAAAACTCTTCCCGGATCTCCCGACGGCGTCTCCAGGTCATTTTGGGTTACCCCGACGGACACTCTTACGAAGGCCCGAATTGTATGCGGTTCCGCTGCCGGGTTCCGGAATAGGAACCGGATTCCCTTTCGCCCGACGGGCGTGTGCCTCTCACTCAGCACTACATTATATCATTGTATTTCTGTATGCACTTTGTGTGTAGACACTAGAGTATCGCACGCCGTCATTGACATAGGATTTCTCTTAGGACTTAGAATCGACTGACTCGTGTGCAACGGCTGTTCACACGAAACCCTTCTCCACGTCAGTCCTCCAGGGCCTCGCTGGAGCTACTACCAAGATCTGCATCGACGGTGGCTCCAGGCAGGCTCGCGCCCAGACCCTTCTGCGCACACCGTCGCGACCCTCCTACTCGTCAGGGCTTCATGGCGGCGTGTACGACAACGCACGGACGCCACCCCACTTGCCGCTGACGGCAGAGTATAGGCTCGACGCTTCAGCGCCATCCATTTTCAGGGCTAGTTGCTTCGGCAGGTGAGTTGTTACACTCCTTAGCGGATTCTGACTTCCATGGCCACCGTCCTGCTGTCTTAAGCAACTAACGCCTTTTATGGTGTCCCATAAGCGTCGAGTTGGGCGCCTTTACTCTGCGTTTGGTTCATCCCACAGCGCCAGTTCTGCTTACCAAAAATGGCCCACTTGGCATTCTGATCCGAGATGCTCGTGGCTTTATAGTTCAAGAAAGCCAGAGATCTCACCCATTTAAAGTTTGAGAAATTATGTAAAAAAGTTATAGTTACGTAAATTAGTTATGTAAAAAAGTTTCTTTTTCCTTATTCTCAATTGAGAATATAAATGCAGTGTCATCTGCAGATAAAAAAAGATAAATGAAAATTATACATTTTTCATTTACTTCACTCTATGTGCTATATTTGCACAATAAATTACTTATTACTAGACTCCAAATTACTTGAGCATGTACTTGACGGAGACAAAAACACTGATGCTTGTGGAAACGGTGCTTGTGAAAACAGTGCTTGTGAAGACAGTGCTTGTGAAGACAGTGCTTGTGAAGACGATATTTGTGGAAATGATGCTAATGGAGATGAAGGCAGAATAAATATCGGGGAAAGTGAAGTTTTTTCAATAATTGAGATTTTTTTCATATTTTTCTGTGACATGTAACTACTGGCAGTTCTGAAACACCGAAATATATATCATTAGCTAATGATGACACTAAATTAATTTGATTTATAAATGACAATTATATATTTGCGAGGCATAATATGATCCATCAAAAATAAACAGTGATTATAAAATTGCCATTTCGATACATAGGGAGGGCTTTGACCCTTGCCCAGATTTTCTCTTCAGACTTGACATGACTTTCCGCCTTTCTCTACCAAATCGCTGGCGAATGTTATACCATTCCTTGGCCGCATCTTCCCCTGATGAGAAATTAAAACATGAATAAAATAATCTAACCTAACCTAACCTATCCGAAATATCATATGCAAACATTTTACATGATATGCAATTTACCTGGCAATATGCAATTCGTCTCAACAAACTAGATCCAATGCTCTCTCAAACTAAATCTTTGCAAAAATTTTTGCCAGCATATTTTTTCCAATTTTTCGCTTACAGAGCGGGATTTATTAGGTGTACAAAAAAGTTCTAAGCTTTAGATTTCATACAACCGAAATAACAATTTAAATTTTATATATCTTCCCGCCCTTTTGCAGTTTTAAAGCGTTGACATTTGGCCTTCTAAAATGCCATACGGTTTGGCGTTTGATGCACATAACCTCAAAAATCAGTAGTGTTCACGATGGCAATAACAAAAGAGCATATTCGATTTTCCATCCACTTCGCATTTCATCTGAAGAAAAATGCTGCTGAAGCCACTGCAATGATTTGTGTTGCATATGGAGAGAACGCAAGTCTGTAAGTCATACTACATGTAAAAGATGGTATCAAAAATTTCGCCAAGGAGATTTCAGTCTTGAAGATGAAACCGCGCGTTGGACGCCCTCAAAAGATTGAAACGGACGAATTGCAAACACTGCTGAACATAAACTCTGCGCAAACTGAAAAGGAGCTTGCAGAACAGCTTGGCGTTACGCAGCAAACCATTTTCGTACGTTTACATATGATGGGAAAAGTTCAGAAGGAAGGCAGATGGGTTCCGCATGAATTGTCCGAAGACAACAAAAATCGTCGGTGTGACACTGCAGTCACTTTGCTTTCAAAGTTTCGGAAAAAAGATTTTCTGCACAAAATCATTACAGGCGATGAAAAGTGGATTCTTTATGATAACTCTAAACGTAGAAAATCATGGGTTGACCCTGGTCAACTTTCGACATCGACGCCAAAGCCCAATATCCATGCCAAGAAGGTTTTGCTCTGTATCTGGTGGGATTGTAAAGGTGTGTTGTATTACGAGTTGTTACAACCGGATGAAACAATCACTGCAGACCACTACCAACAACAATTGCCCAATTTGATTTGATGCATTAGAAGAAAAGAGGCCATTTACTGGCCAAGGACGTCGTAAAGTGATCTTGCTTCATGACAATGCTCGACCACATTTTGCGAAAGCAACTCAGGACCATATCTTTGCGTTAGGCTGGGAACTTCTCCCGCACGCGGCGTATAGCCCAGACATAGCGCCTTCCGATTACTACCTATTCCGGTCGCTGCAGCATCATTTGGCTGATACACATTTCGTGAGATTTGAAGAGATACGAAAATGCATTGATGACTTTATCGCTTCGAAGCCGGTGAGCTTCTATCGTCAAGGAATTCATAAGCTACCCGAAAGATGGCAAAAAGTCGTTGATGCAAACGGGGAATATTTCGCTGATTAATATTTTTTTGTTTGTTTTTGAATAAAGATTGAATTTTACAAAAAAAAGCTTAGAACTTTTTTGTTCACCTAATACTTTGACAAGAGCGGTCAACTCTTGCTTCATCAAAGTATTATGTTTGTCATCTTCATCTTCTATTTTATTATTTACATCATCAAAAATTTCTTCATCAGACATCGTGTTGTTTTAAAAAAATTTAGCACAATTGAAAAATGAATATATTTTATATATTACATGGATTAATTGCTGTGTTTAAAGCTGTATTCTGATATTTATTGTCAGTCGGAACATACCTAAACATTCATTGACGTGACGTAAGACTTGTTGCAAGTCATAAGCAATATCGAAATGAAAATAATTCATTTCGCTTACGACTACTGCTACAACCTATTTAGTCTGTCCCTTACAACCTATTTATGGCCTAAAATTCTCCATTATACACGGACCTTTAGAGAAATAAGAAATTTAAAGCGCTGATTTTCCTGACGTAACAGTACATATGTGATTGAGAAAATCCCGTGGAATTTTTCGAAGATGTTCCTTTTCGGAAAAGATACAAATTCAGTAAAAGAGCTGTAATCAAGACCTTTAATAAATGTTCAATTGAAGCGATTGAATAATCGTGAACTGCGGGTTTCATCGTTGATGCAGCTTTTAATAACATGCGTTTTTATGAAACGAGTAGCTTTCAGGTTTGTAAATTTTGTTCTAACACTGTGGTAAATACATAATTTATTTTCATTTTATTAAGACTCGACTGTTTCTCTGCAGCTGTATTGAATTATGACGTCAGAAATGAGAAATGACATGTAAAGTTTCTTGCGTCGTATAGTTTTATCTTGTACTTTCCCTCAGTATAAAGTTCAGATACCCCAATATTCCTAACCCAAGTAGCAAAATAATGTCGAAAGACGACATAGAGACGTCTATTTGTGGTCATTTTTGGTCTATGACGTTGAGAGCTAATAATGGACATTTATAAGACGTCATTTTTTTAGACCAGTTACAGACGTCATTTTAAAGACGTCTTGAAGTCACCCAAATAAAGTCTTTTTATAATTTATTATTATTCATAATGATACAATTTTATTTTTTTATCTTAAAATTTAAGACTACTAATAAAATAAAAGTCTTAAAATTAACTGCAATTTGATGCAATATATATTGATATTGAGGTAATTGTAGCAAATTTGTAATAATAGATGCAATGATAATCTGTAGTTCACGCATGCGCATGAAAGTAGCGCGCAGATTTATTATTATTTATTACTTATTATTTTTCAATCTTGCATCGTTGAGGGTTTCATTACATGTGATGAAACATTTGGTTACATGTGGTATGAACTTAAATCCCGTGTTTATCAATTTCAAAAAATTGTCTAAAACTTAACAAAATACTGAATTATAAAAAACTCTATATGTAGTTCTTTTATAATAGCCCTTTCTTTGTTTATTTAAATTCATATTAAAGTTGTTTATTTATAGATTGACTTTAATTTCATTTTTAACCTTGTTAAATTGTTATCGGCTAAAACTTTTTATGCCATTATGCATACGGTCGATTGAATTCAGAAATGGCAAAAATGTATCATTTTATCTTTGTTATTTATCGAATGTTAAACAAGAATAAAACGATACTTGAGTGCATTCGGGTGTTATTTCTGAACGCATTCTTATGTATATGCTATTAGATGTGCTGCCGAAAACATTCCGTATGCGTGAAAAAAAGCGGCGTTGTTTGACTCAGTATGATTTCGAGCCCGCGTAAGCTATCGTTTTCTCCTTCTTACATACACAGAGCCGCATCGAACTTAGTCGACTGTGTGTAGTCACATAGATATACCAAGCGGCTCTGTGTGTATGTAAGTGGAGGGAAAAAACCGATGTCTTGCGCGGACTCGAAATCGCACCATTAGTTTGACTAGTAACAATTTGTAGCAGTTTTTATTGGTTTTTCTTCGGTTGTGATATAATTAACAAGTCAGTAATTTAAGTTATTTTAAACCCAAATAATATACGATTGTCATAGTAAGATTAAAATGATGTCATATTATATCATTTTGACTGAAATTTTGACTGAAATTTTGACGATTTCAATCGAAATGACATGACTTTATCCTGACAATCGCGTTACTTGAGAACATTTCATATGTGTAGAAATTATTCAAGATAAATTGAAAATAATTTTGTTATGTCTAAATCTGAATTAATCTTTTTGATTTTCTTAAAATGACAATGTGCAAAGTTAGGTTAGAAAAAATAATAAGCAATTCATTTTGCGCTCTGAAACATCAAAAGCTTTTTATTTTTCATTGAAAGTTTATAGGAAAAAAAGGTTAGACTTCTATTCTGTAACTCTTAATGATAGTATCTATACTATTGTTATATACTATTGTTGTATACTATTGTTATTGCGCGCTATAAGATATAGTAAAAAAGCTATGCAAAGATAACGTAACGATAACAATATTATCATTAAGATTTATAGAATAGATATCTATGAAATTGGATTGTCGGAAAAGTCATGACGTATTTTTTCTATGTTTTTCAAAGGTCATTTATTTATATAAAGAACAAAGATCAATCAATGATATATTGCCCATTTTGTTCGATAATCTTTTGCCATCTTTCAGTGAGTTTCATAATTTCTCGTTCATAGAAGAACCTGTCTTTATCGAAAAACTGAACAAGGTGCTGATTTACAGCCTCTGAATTAAATGTTGTACCATGCAAGGAGTTTTGAAGAGAGCGAAACAAGTGGAAGTCTGACGGCGCAAGATGGAGATTGGCACTGACGTTTTTGTAGAGCATTGTCACTGTAAACTTTACGCAACTTTTCACAAGCTTGACGCGCGTTCTTCCCTTTACGGAAGTAAAACAGTATATGGCGAAAATGCACAGTTTGGTCTTCTACCTTCAACTTGTTATAAAATTTCCAAAACTCAACTAAATTGCTCAATTTTTTTTTAGAATGAAGCTAGAACTGTCAGCTGTCAAATGACATAGCAATAACATAGATGCGAATGACTCTAGTACTTCCAAAAATGAACTAGCGCCATCTATTACAAAAATGCATCATGATTTTTCCGACAATCCAATATTAATTACGTTTCAGAAATACCATCTGAATGTCTTTATGTATCATTTTATTCTTGTCACTGAATGTTTATTAAGAAAGATTATTTTTGTTGAATTACAATACCTTAGACTATTAATTGCAAATAGTGATAGATAGTCTGTGACATCATTATGTCTTATGTATTAATTGAATTTGATGATGGAGGTGATGTTGGAATTGTAAGAAGTACTTGGTTAACATCTTGAAAGAAAGAAATTTTTTAGCCACCTATAAAAGATCAAAAGAAATTTGATAAAATTTTAGAAACAACATAACTTGTGGATGTTAACAAATGAAAACTTTATCCAGTATTAAGATGTTTATATGAAACTGGTGAGTATAAAAGTTATGATTATTTTATATAAATAAAGTATGTAGTAAATAAATTTATAGTAATAAATATTAATAACATTTTGTTTTTTTATAACTCTGAAACTTAAAAAATTTTATTATGATTGAAACTATTTTTAAGTTTTATATATATATTTGAATCTCTTAAATATCAATAAATATTAATCTGCAATCTTTTATATTTTTATATTTTTATGATTTATACTGTAAAAAAATGAAAAATTATAATAATTTATATTCATTTATATCATAAATTAGATTAAAATGCTACATACATTTGCCAAATTATTTTAGATGATTTACAAAAAGCTCGACAAAAATGCAAATTGTCCGAGATGACATCTGATTTACAAACAGATAATCAAGAAATTCAAATGTTTAAAAGAAAAATAGTACTTCGTCGGTTGTCAAGCGAAGAAAAAGTGATGAGATTCATGTTCGACCACCAAAATTAAACAGAAATTTTTAAATGCGATTAAAAAATGTCAAGAAAAAAACTCCAATCTTTAGAGTAGGTAAATTATTATAATTTTAATAGTGTAATTATATCATAGTAATGTATTTATTGTATCATTATAATATAAATTAGTTATTTTTTTATTATGAAAAGTTTTTATTAAGTGCTAAAATATTTATACTATTATCTTTGTTTTTATAATTTTAAATACACTTTTATATAATATTTTAAAGTTAAATAAATATAATATTAATAATATTTATATATATTATTTTGTGAACATTTTGTTCTTCATTACGAAATTTTTTCTCGGAAACAGATTCTTCTAGCACAAACTCTTGTGAAACATTAGAACAAACTTCATGTAATATTCCAAAATCCACTATATCTAATATAATTAGTGAATCTAGATTTAGTACAGGCTATGTAGATAAATGTAGACTGTGTACGCACGAAACTAATACGGAAAAGAATTTAACAAAATAGAAAGGTAAGCTGTTTTCTATTTCTGTTCGTATAAATGTTTTTTATGATTATTAATGCAAATTAAGTTTTGAACATATCTATTGATAATAGATATGTTCAAAATAATAAGAAAATAAGTTACTTTATCATATGTTCTTTTATATTATTTTAGAAACTACATAACTTCAAATTCCATAACGATACAGTAAAAAGTTGTATTATAATCTTTGAATTTTGCATTTTATAAAGTATCTATTTCTAGATCTTTTAAAACAGTCACTAAAATCAAAAATATAAAAGTTTGTTACTAAGATCAAAAATATAAATGAGAATGTTCATACTGTCTCTAACTTATATTTTATCAATTTATATTGAACTTATATTTTATCATTTATTTATATTGAAATATTTATAAAAATATTTATAAAAATATTTCATTGATAAAATATAAGTTAGAGACAGTATGAACATTCTCTTTTATATTTTTGATTTTAGTGACAAACTGTGCGTGTATGCGTGTATGTATGTACGTATGTATGTACGTATGTATGTACGTATGTATGTATATATGTATGTATGTATGTATGTATGTATGTATGTATGAATGTATGTATGTATGTATGGACATATATATGTACATATATACATATTTAATTACTTTTTTATAAAAATGTAAATTTAGAAGCAAGATAAAAATCACTGAAAGAATTAATAACAAAGACATTCAATTAATAACAAAGACTTTTTACTAAATCAATAGATAAATTCAATATTTCAATTGGTGGCATAAATATAAGTAAATTGGAATATATTATAAATTGATTAGTATATTTTAAATTCTCTTTAGTTATGCAGTTTAGTTATGCATGTGTTAACATTTGCGATTGAAGCATTGATTGGTTAACACTATATTTTTTTTATACAAAAGAAAAATCAATAGTAGAAAGAAAAAAATATTTAACATAATTATAGCTACATAAACTTTTGGACATTATGATAAATATCTTTAAAATCTTATATAGTACATGAACAAAATTGTAAATCTTTTCTAAAATAATTCTTTTTTGGCTTTTCAAGAAAAAGTTAGTTCTATTTTTCAAATTAAAACACAAAAATTCACAGTTATTGGCCCTTTTAAAGGATAAAGAAGAAGTAGCGTTCTTACAAAAAGATTTTCCTTCCCAATTTCCTATGAAAACTTTAAATGATATAAATTATGTGGAAGAAATACTTAAGGAACAGACAAAAGCACATATTCTGGTATTTAGAATTTTTTCATTTTTTACTTATAATTTCATTCTTATAATAATAAGATAATAGATGGCATTAATCGGCAAATCTTAAAATCAAATAATGTTTCTTAAATTTCAAACTATGTAAACGCTTATATCGCGAATCACGTGTTATAATTAATAATCTTGCAATATAGCCTACTTAAAGCTATAGCTAAGTTCATCCTTTTCTTTATATAATAAAATATGAAATCGATTAATTTTCCCACTTTTCAAAATCTTGTATTTATTTAATTTTTACAATATGATATTTTTTACAATATGAAATATCTTAATTGTACAACCTTCCAGAGTGCTTATTTACAATTGAGGGATGAGATACATCATCAAAAGTATCAAGAATTCTGAAACAACTTTTTATAGATGCATTAGCAGCACAATTCAGCTTCTAAATAATGGAAAACGATTAAATAAAGTGCCTTTTTCAGATTTATCTTTAAAAACTGTAATTATAGATGATTATATTTATGTAATGATTTTTATTTATATATTTCCAAACAAGCATTAAGTTACAGTTATATAATTGTTAGTTGTAATTTTCTACTCAATGTTATAAGTGTTATATAACGCATATATTATATAAGTTACATTGTTGAGTAAGAAATTACAACTAACAGTTATAACTTGGTGCTTGCTGGATTTATATATTTTTAATACATATTGATACATTATATGTTATATTTATTTCTTATGTTTAGTTTTTTTCCGTAAAATATTTTAATATATTTATGATTTATTTATTTCTTTTTTTAAGAATCTATTAAACATTATACACCTGGAGTAACCAACAAAGACATAGAAGATAATATTAAGATATGGTTGAAGCATGCTCCTGATAGACAAAAAAACCAAATCAAAAGAAGGGAACAGACTGAACAAAATTAGAATAAAATTTTTATTTTCAAAAAATGCTAAAACTTATTTAAAAACTTATTAAAAAAATGATAGGGAAAATTGAATACAAAAAGAAAAGTCTTGTAAATATCCGCCAGTTATATCGAAGAGTTGTTACAGATATACGAGATACTTGGAAAAAAATACAACAGAAAAATCAAGTTAATCGTAAGATACAGAACAATCATATACAAACACATGAATATGATATACATTTAAGTGAAAGTAGTATAGGATTTGAAAACGCAATAATTCCAAATATTTCTGCAATTAATCAATATTCTGATCAAACTAAACTTAACAAAACTTACGACTGCTTAAGAATTGATAATGAAGATAATAGGCTGTTTAATAATCTACAAAATAATTCTTTAATTGAAAATTACATCTCAAAATAATACCAGCAAAAATTTGTCTTTCCTATTAAGACATTGGGCTACTATACAACATAATGTTCCTCAAGCTATCCTTAATAATCTTTTAAAAATTCTTAACCTTTTTTATTCAGAATTGCCATTAGATAGCTGTACCTTATTAAAAACAAATTTATTTATACCAAGCCGACAGTTACAGAAGAGAGAGTTATATTATATAGGTTTGTTACAGTTATTAGAATTATTTATTTCTCGATGTATATCATCACAGCTGCAAAACAATGAAATAAGTAATAGTTTTAACATAGATGGACTCCTTCTTTTTAAAAGTTCCAATATTCAGTTATGGCCTATTTTAAATTTAATAAAAAAAATTTGGAAAAAAATCCTTTTGTTATTGCTATTTATTGTGGTAGTTCTAAACTTTCACCACTTGATATCTTTAGAAGATTTTGTAAACGAATTGTTTCAATTGTTTCATGAAGAATTTTTATTTGAAAATAGATTATATACTATAAAAGTTTTATTTGTGACGCTCCAGCTAGAGCTTACATAAAATGTACAAAGTTAGATGACGGTTATTTATCTTGCGATAAATGTATAGAAATTGGGGACTATGTTCAAAGTAGAGTTATTTATAAAAATATTTCAGCTCCAAGAAGGACAGATTTAAATTTTCAGTTACATAATGATGAAGATCATTCTATAAATATTTCTCTCCTTTCAAAACTTCCAATTGGTTTAGTAACAAATTTCCCAATTGATTACATGCATGCTGTATGTTTAGATGTTATGAGAAAACTTTTAAATGTTTGGATAGATGGTAATTTAAAGACTTGTTTACCTGATCAATTAGTAAACCTTTTATCTGAAAGATTAATTTTTTATAGAAAATTCATCCCATTGAGTTTAATAGAAAATCACGTGGTTTGACTGAGCTTGCACGCTGGAAAGCTACAAAATTTAGAACATTTCTTCTTTATTTAAGCTTCCTTTAACATTGAAAGGCATTCTACCTATTGCACTTTATGAAAATTTTCTTTTATTTCATTATAGCATTGTTTTACTATGTTCTAAGAAACACATTAATAATTTATGTATTCAGTTAGCTGATGAGCTTCTAATTATGTTTATAAAACATTGCGAAAACATTTATGGATCTCAATTTCTCACTTATAACGTTCGTATATTGTGCCATTTAAGTAACGATGTTAAAAAATTTGGACCATTAGATAATTGTTCAGCATTTCCATTTGAAAACTATTTAAAATCTCTTAAATTTTTAATTAGATCTTCTCTAAACCACTACAGCAAGTTCATAGAAAAGAAATTAGTTTTAAAGAAATTAGTTTAAAAGAAATTAATATTGAAATATTTGAATGAATTAATATTGAAAATATTTCATATCATAAAATTCAAGATAATCTTACACTTTTATTAGAATATAATTCAGGGCCATCTCCTGTTAACGATATCTCTATGTATAAAATGTTTAAAAAAATGAAATATAAAAGTTTTAATTTTTATGTGTAGCAATATCGTAAAGCAGATTGTTTTTGTTATATAAAGAACAAAAAATAATGTAAATTAATATTCTATTTTGATGCATCGATAATACCTTATTTTTTTATGGAAAACAATTTTTATCCTATTATTCATATTATACATATCTCTATAATTCGGAGCTTATAGATATATTTCGTGTCCCAAAAATTTGTTCCATGAATTTGTGACAATTCTTTTCGAGGATGTTATAGCAAAATGTATAGTTCTTCCCGATGAAAATAATTTTTGGGTTTCTTTTCTTTTGATTCATGAAATCGAATAAATTCTTTTCTAATTCATTTAATAGTATTTCTGAAGTAATAATATTTAAATAGTATTAAATAAATAATAAATATTTTTTTTATTAATTAAATATCATTTTATACTTAATAATTTAATTACTGTATCAATTATAAATTTCGCTAAACTTCATAATTCAAGATGTTTTAAGATTATTATATATATATATATATATATATATATATATATATATATATATATATATATATGAAGTTTAGCGAAATTTATAATTTATATATATATATATATATATATATATATATATATATATATATATATATATATATATGATAAATGTGTAGAACATTATTTTGAAAAAACTTAATATATAGATCAAATTCTTTTGATAATATTTAATTCTTCCTAGTATCTCGCATATCTATTAAAAATTATATTTTTATTTTTTTATGTTTTTACGCTTTGATCTTGTATCTGAGTTTATTTCTGTTTCATATGAATAATTAAAGACTGAAATAAGTTAAAGATTATATTTTAAGACAAAATTATTTACTGAAGTGTTATTTTTTGCTTATATATTATATAATATTCCTCTTATTAAAATAATTATTTAATATAATATAAAAAACTAAACAGTGTTTTCCTAAAAATACCTTTTCTACTATTCTTTTCTACTATTATTTTTAACAGTGACAGATATCAATAAAATGATGATAATTTGACGTATACAATAACATTTCAAATATTTATAAATTATTTTACTGTATTCATGAAAACATGAAATTACTGTTACTTTATTATTGAATTATTGTTTATTATATAGATATTTGATATACATAGACTTTTTTTATAGACTTTTTTCTTCTTAGGAAATCAAATCGAATATATTTGGATGTATATAAAACGAAAAACAATTTATTTTTTTTAAATTTATATTTAAACAAGTTATGTCTAAAATATTGTTGAAACTATACATACATCCATTCACACACATACAATTTCAAATCTGTATGTTAACTCATAAACAAAAATATTATTAATTGTGTTTTTAATTCAGTTCTGTAAATAAAATTAATAACTGTTTTATCTAAAAAAGATTAAATATATTGTTTTTTAAAGGTATCTATAAGAATATTTATATTTGGAATGGAAAAGCAGAAATGACTACAAATAATCAGGAGACACGGTAGTGTCTCAGGTGTCAAATCAACCGAGAAAGAACAACCGTATGACTTTACGCGAGTCGGCGAGATGCGAACATCCGAAATTATCGAATCTCAATCGGCTAAACTGATCAAGTTCTAAGTAGGCTTGATCGATAGTTTGAGTCCGATTTGCATAATAAAAGTATTTTTATTTTTCTGCTACGTGCCCTACAAGCAGAGATATTGCTACGCAAAGTCCAATTTGGAAATTTTTACTTTAAGAAACGTTATCATTATTATCGTCGCCTTTGTACGGCTGCAACGTCTGTCACGAGATGTCATTATTAATCTTATCGACCCAGCAGATTATCAGACTGATAAGTCAGAGTTACTGTAGGATCTAGCGAATCAATGTTCGCTGAGTCCTGCAGAGACCCTGACTTATCGGCCTGATTTATCCATTGGGTCGATAAGATTGATTGATTGATGTAAACACGGTAGTGTTTTTCGTTGTAGACCTCTCGGGTATCAATATAATAATAAATACGCGTGTATAATAAATACGCGTGCATTAAAAAGGAAACATTAGCAGTATATTTAATAAATTACTTACTACTATTGCATAGTATACTTACTCTTTTTCTGCACGTCCGAGTGGTGGCCAACGTTGTTGACGTTCACGAAAGATAGCTCATAGGAATCAGGAGGGCGGCGGAATTAAATAAATAAGTTCACTAATTCACTAGTTTTAATTAACATATACACTATGAGAGTATTTATTCTGTTTAAGTTTGTGATACAATAGTCCTGAAACAGAGTTACTCCGATTTTAGCGCGCACACCGTGCCATGTGTACCGGCCATATTCGAGCAAAAGGCCGTTAAACGAACGGAAACTGAAGCGCGAAGTTTTACCATATCTTTTACATTAAACTAATTAACCAGAGCTAATCACGTCGATTATCACTAATTGTTACCGAAACCGAACTTAACTCGACCGATTTCCCAAAGCGACTCCCGACAACGCGTGTCTGATGCGTATGTCTTTCCGAAGGAGAGTGCCACGGAGAGTTGCTCCAATATGCCGAGAATCGGAGCACGGATCGAAGGCTCTAGAACGATCCCGAATTTATTAGAACAGGCTTCGTTTCCGATTCGCGAGCGGCGTTTCCCGTTAATTAATTAATTGTCATCTCGCGAGGTGCGCTGAAATCCGGTAGGTACGACAGCCAGGAGTTGGCACTATCGGCCGGTCTATCGATTTACTAGTTTTAGTGCGATATCTTACAGTTTCGGCTTGTAAACACTCCTTCGTCCTCGAAGGCTTTGTTTACTTTTTTTTATTATTATTGTTAACATTATTGTGATTACAAGTAAGTCAACTTTATTATCACAGTTTTCTATTATCTCATCGCTCGCAGAAAACTTAATATTATCTTAACCTAACCTAACCTAACACTATCGCTTATACTAATTAAAGAAAACAACATAAATTCTATATTATTATGCTTAACATTGCCAACAAAATAATTATTTTATTAATCAGGTAACACAGTTTTTTTTCTTTCTTTCTTAACTAGCTATCTCACTTTCAGGATGTGACACTTTAATCCAGTGCTTTAGCTTGTCGGAGGAAAGGATCGTATTCATCGGATGAGATGTCCAATTATAAGGGTATGTCCTTTATCACATATTGGTTATTTCCTAAGTTTTTGTCCACCATATACGGACCCTTGTATTTTGCGGATAATTTAATATTTTCACTTGGCTTTCTTCGAGTATCTCTCACAAGTACATAATCACCGGCGTTGTAAACGGTTGGTTTGCGTAATTTCGAATCTCTATATATTTTATTATATTGTTGGATTAGATCAGTAGCGGTTTTGGCTGTCTCGCGCGCCCTTTCCCTCGTCGCGCCGAGATCAGCGTCAATTTTTATCTATATCTTCTTAGATTGAAGAATCTCTTTACTCTAGCCCATGTGGTAGCACTTTTAATTTAAAAAAAAATTATGTTACAAAATTATTTCTTTACTCTAATCAATGTGGTAGTAGTTTTAATTCTTTAAAAAAAAATTATTACGAAATTACCATACCTAACTCAATTCTAGTTGTTGATTAAACTAAAAAATAAAATCTAAGTGCTAATATCTTTGTATTTTCATTGGTCTTCCTATTCTAACCCAAGTGGTACTAGCTTTAATTAAAAAAAACATTATTTCCGCATTGCCAACTCAACTCAAATGATATCATTTGTATAAAAGTTTTGATATCAATAACTGGCACCAAGTTATAATCTTACTATAAAAATTGTGTTAA
Organism: Pogonomyrmex californicus; assembly: GCA_024349325.1. NCBI lineage: Eukaryota > Metazoa > Arthropoda > Insecta > Hymenoptera > Formicidae > Pogonomyrmex > Pogonomyrmex californicus. Next base: position 829,309 of record JAECZD010000022.1, read on the forward strand.
AGAAAATCGAATCTAAGTTATATGTATCTTCATTAAAGAATCTTCCTCTAGTCCATGTGGTAGGAGTTTTAACTCTTTATTTGAATTTTCAATGAAGAGTCTCTCTATTATGACCCAAGTGATACTAGCTTTTAATTCTTTAAAGAAGACTTTGTTTCCACCTTGCCAATTCAAATGATTGTAATAATGTATAAAATTTGTATAAAAGATTTGATATTAATAATTAGCGCCAAGTTATAATCCTATAAACATTGAGCTAAAAGTCCACCTTATATATTTCAAATTATATATTTCATTTGTACCAAAAATTTAATATACCATTATTTTTAAAGACAAGTTGCAATAACTTGATGATTTACTAGATTTTGTATATAATCATATTTTATACAGAGAGCTGTAAGAAATTCAAGTGCGTCTCGTTTTATAGCAACCGAAAAATTCTCTCCTAAAGATTTCCGTATTTCATAGGTATCCAAATTGTTCATCCCATGTTCATATCGATGTGCAAGTAAATTTAATATATCCAGTTTATCATAATTTAACAACTGTTTTCTGATAGCTTGTAATACTGCAATAAACATTGTAATACTGCATTTGCATAACATGAAACCTTGTCTATATTTTGAAAACCATACATAATCCATTTGGTATCTTTTGAGAGAGCCTTTTGATCTGACTCTTGAACAGAAGTAATTGTTTTCAATAATATCCATGGAACATCTTTTACGATAACGCTCCTTCGAAACAGTAATCATTTCTGATTCTGGATTATGTATTCGTTTTAACCGATTATATTCTATAATAGCTTCTTCACTAGCAAATATGGATGAAGGATCAAAACTAATTAAATGCAATCCATCCAGAGACGTTACTCGAGATAAAGCAACATAAACTTGACCACAATATGGAATTAAATATGGAATTATCTATATCCATAATAGCGTTTTGCAAACTTAATCCCTGACTTTTATGAATAGTGATACCATAACTCAAGGATAATGAAAATTGTTTTCTAATAACATATGCTCTATCCATCACTTGAAACTTAACACTCACTCTTTCAACAAAATACTCCAAACCAGATGGTAAAAGAAGTTTTATCTTTTCTATATAGTCAATAATTGTATCTTGTACAATTGAAATGACTGTAGCTATTATACCATTTACAAGACCCAAACTAGCATCAATATTGCGTCTTATCATAACTTTCGCCCCAATTTTAATTATAATTTGTTTTGAAAGTCCAGCTGTTCTAGTATTATCATCATCGTTATCTGTCAATATCTTTATTACCCTTTTTTTCATATGAAATACAATCAATTGTATCTTCAGCTATTAATAATATTTTTTTTGAAGCAATACGATTTAACATTGCAGTGTTAAGAACGTCACACATATGACAAGGTAATAAACAAACGGTATCAGATGGCAAATTATTAATAAAATCACACAATTCATTTACTCGTTTTTCGAAAGATTCACCCTTAAAAGATATTTTTCTTTTTTCGAGAATTTCACAATCATATTTGGTTAATAAACCAACACGAATTCTCAAGAGTAATTCACGGTAAGATCCGTTTCCTTGTTGGCGCATATTGATCGTCAATTCGTCATAGTCAAATAAAGTTGTCCATAGATTAATAGCACTTAAAGAACCAAGATATTTACGAATTTTTTCATCTGATAAATGTATAAAAGCAGAATCTTCATGTATGGGAGGTAATTGAAGCAAATCTCCAAATAAAAGGATATGCTTTTGACCAAACCAACCATCATTCAGTAGTATCGAATATTTCGGATAGTCGTAAATGTATATACATTAAAATCAAATTTGATATCATTGATACTTCATCAATTATTATAAGAATAACATCTTTGAGATCGGCTCGTATAATTTTCAAAACGTGGTCAGATAATTGTTTATATTTAGGAGTATGACCATGTTCAACAGGTAACTGCAGTAATCTGTGAACTGTCAAACCATCTATATTAAATGCTGCTATACCAGTGGGTGCTGTTATGGCAGTATCTTTGTTAAGATTTTGTTTTATCCAGCACTTAATTGTTTTAATCAGGAAACTCTTGCCAGTACCTCCTTCTCCACTAACAATCGTAATAACAATTTATCTGACGTAATGGTATTAATGACTCTATCAAATACCCTTCTTTGATCTACATTCAGTTTAGAAATCATTCAGATATATCTATTTCCTGTTTGTTTCCAAGATCTTTAAAATCTTGCATCGCTTCACCAGCTTCAACATTTTGCACACCTATTGGATTATCAGGATCATCTTGAGACACATTTTGATTTGCTAAATTATCTAAATGTTCTTGAAGTAATTGTTTTGCAGTTTCAAATGCTTTTTGCAATTCCTCTAACTTTTCATGATACTGCAATGCATTCACAAGATGTAATTTTACATTGTGAAATGATTCCGCATAAGTATCATATCCATTTTTAAGTTCTTCTATTTTCCGCCATGGTTTAAACATAAGAAGTAATGAGAAGAAATAATTTTCTGGCCACGTTTTAACATCATATCTATAATGATTAATAAGATATTCACGCTGTCGTCGTTTAAGATAACGACCATTAGTAATTTTGAAGAACTCAATTTTTTTACTTTGTGGTTTTATTTTCGTAATGTCAAACCACTGTGCAAATTCATATAATGACATCGATTCTAAGTCTTCTGGTCTCTCTGGATAATGATTATCTATTAAAGATGGATAAAATATGTCTGTAGAATCTTTATCAAGAATTTTAATTTCCTTATAGCTTTTAACTTTTCTGTATCGTATCTGATTAACATCTAACTATCTAACAGTCGTATTTGGATCAGTCCCATATAATGGAATACCCAGCAATGTGTCAGCAGCTTCAAGAGCTCCACATTCCCTATTATTCATGAAGCGCAAAGCAATATTCTAAAGATAGCTCGCCAGCGATTTGTTCTTATTATTTTTACTATCAAGGACAGATTCACATTTTCCTGCCTTATTCAAATACTTAGTAACATAATAAGTAAGTAAAGATGATTTTTCACCTATAAATTGTATATCCATGTTTCCTTCCCACGCAGTAAGAAGGATGGAATTATAATCATTTATACCAATTTCGATATCGGTTCAAGGAAGGTCATAAAGCCTACTTTTATATTTTAATTGTTTCCTACCTGCTATTGAACTTATGACATCTCTCATAACAAATGTTTCCGTAACAGGACGCGGAAAACCGAAACGACATACACGAACAACTTTGCGTCCTACCTTCTTAGAACGAAGACAATAATCGTTATGTTTGTGTTGTTGATATGTATTAACTCGTCTGTATAATAATGATGAAATATTTTTATCCGGCAATTTATAAGTTATATGTTGTAAAATAAATGTAGACATTTCTTCTGGAGAAGATTCACCAATAATTGGTGTATTTTTAACCCAAAGTAACAAATGAAAATGTTGAATACCTCTACCTTGATATTCTCGTCGCCAAAAGTAATGTATTATTTCTCCGATCGGATGATCTTTGGAACAAATAAAATCAAGCATTGCCCGAAACTTATTGTCGAGAAATCTCGATGTTGATACAGGATCTCTAGCAATAAGAACACTGATAGATAAAGAAGACTCATTAGATCATCCATTTACTTCATGAATATATTCGCCTAATTCATTCCATATATACTCGCTAGGACTCAATGTTAGAAACCACGTTGCCGTAATATTGCGTCATACAATTTAAATCACTTCTTGGTTTACGCCAATATTGTTTCGTATTTCTTAAAGTAGAAAAAATAGTACTTAAATCAGATTCTAATAAATCTTTTTGCAATGCTTCTAAATATTCTAAAGCCGTGTAACGGTCTCGCAAATTAGTTATATTTAATTTATGATAAATACCACGATTTAATTGACGTATATTCGCATTATTTAATAAATAAAATAAATATTGTTGGTTTAATTTGTATTGTGGATGTTTTGATTTTAAACGACATTTGATAAATTCATGATCATGAAGTTTAATTGATCTAGTTTGATATTGTCCATTAATACCAAAGGGATATAAATCTGGGAAACACAACATATCTAAATCTTTTTCACGGTTATCTAAAGGCAAATCTTGAATTTTTAACATTTGATATAGATTGGTAGCAGATTTGCGTGTTTTTTTTTTTCATATAAAGAATAAATGGTATATTGGTCATAATGACCATCACTGTCATCAACAATCTGAGTTAACATTGCTTTGTACTGATTATTTAAAATAGTTTCTACGTTATTGTTCGTTTCTTCCATTGTACCTTTTGGACTCAATAATAATTTGTAATCGTCATCCAAAACAAATTCATCATTGTTTTCCGCTTCTTGTATTTGGAATTCTGGATTATTCAATTTTTCTAAGCGTAATGTATCGTGAGTTTTTGGCAGTATAATATGACGATAAAGAGGATTGTTATGCTTTAACCATATTAAAGCATCAAATATTTTTTTAACATTTACCGTTTCTTCCCAAATAATCTTAGATTTTGTCGGAATACTTCTAACTAAAATGTATAATTCATGATTTATATTTATTGGATCGGTATCCTTGCATAATTTGTTCCACGTTTCTTGTAAAGGAAGTGGTAAATGAAAAGTTCTACCTTTTACTTTTTGTATCATTTGCTTTTGAGGCAATTTTTTGTTAATAACAGTTCCCATTTTAACAACAGTTTGAAATGTCTTAGCTCTTTGTATGAGAATTTTTTCGAATGTGTTAAGAGATGCTATTACTTCGGGTACATCATGAACAATGAGATTATTTAAAACGCAATATGCAGGCATTAATCCGTTACGGAATTTGCGTTCACAATAATCGCATATATACTGTGAATTAATAATACCTTGTTCCTTTATATATGCCATTAAATCTCTCCAAACTGGAATATTTATTTGTGCTTTAAACTTATTAATTTTGGATACATTTCTTTTGTAACAAAGTCTTTCACATGATACCCAAACATATCGAGGAGTGTCCATGGAGCGCTTAGTTAAAGCTTTAAACGCATTTTTATATTTATAAATCCTCATCACATTTTTATATTTATAATCCTCATCACTCAAAGTAGTATCGGTATACTGATGTCTGTACATACGATTTGCTATTTCTTGTGCCAAAGTTATAATTTGATTTAATGTATCTAAATCAGCAGATGTTAAAGCTTTCTCTAAATTTAACATTTTTTCATAGAAATTTATCATTTGATAAACTAATCGTTTAAAATATCTGACTAATGAGAAATGAGGTGATAACAATTGAACAGGAAGAAACATCGCTTTGCAAAGAGTTGTATCAATGTAACAAATATGTGTGTGACCCAATTTCGTATTTGAATTCTCTTTTATTGTACATTTATGAATTTTCTGTAATAATTCCGGTATTCTCTTGAAAGTACATGTACTTATCATTCGAAGGAATGTTTCATAACGATCAATTAGAATTGGATCATGAATTTTACATAATTCGTTACATAACCATGTTTTTTTTGTTTGTTCTTTTATTAAAGGTAATACATTTGTATTTTGATCTTTTAATTCCAGAGATTGTGATAAAGTAATATTACGATACATAGAATCGATAAAATAATTTTCAGACGAAGTTGTATGCCTCGATTTACCACAAAATGCACTTAATTTATCACTAATTGTTTTACATTTAATAGCAAGACTCAAGCATACTTTTGATTTCTTTTTTAGTAAAGCTAATATTTTATACATATTGCGAACATAACTATCTCGAATATGCATACAACAACGTACGATTCTTTCAGCTTCTAATTGTTTTTCAACGTGATTTTTAATATCAAGTTTGTTATAAATCTTCTCAATAGCTTTAGGATTATAAAACTTAATATTATTTCGTGACCAAAATTTTTCATATTTTTTAATAATTTTTGGCAATATCGCGATTATTATTTTTAACAAAAGTGGATTTCAATTTCTTTTTTTCATAATATTTATTATATAACCATTTTCGATCATAATTTATTTCTTTTTGTCTATTTCGTTCAAGCTGAACATTTTTTAAATAACGTATTCGCTTTTTTGCGCGATTATTTTCTAAATCCCTTTTGTATTGAAGCACTTGTTTAGCACGATTATTTTTTAAATCTCTTTTGTATCGATGCATTTGTTTAATACGATTATTTTCTAAGTTCTGCTCATATCGACGACGTTTTATAGCACGATTATTTTCTAAATCCTGTTGGTATCGATGACGCTTTACAACACGATTGTCCAGATCCTGTTCGTATTGATGACGTTTTCTGGTAAAATTATTTTCTAAATTTTCTTTATTTTGATTTTCCTTATTATTTTGAGAACATTTAATTATATTTCTTTCCGTCTGAATATTATTGACTAATACTTCCATAACATTGTTTGAAGCACTTTGCATTAATTGTAAAACTTCTGGATATAAATGTTGATCTTTATTTTGAGAATGCTCATTTTTATCTTGTTCGGTTTGAATATTAATTTTTTGTGTTAATTGTATTTCTTTAGAAACGCTTTGCGATAATTGTATTTCATTTGTTGTATTTTGAAGCGTTAACTGTATTTTATTTAATTCTTGTTTAGTAATATAAATATCGCGACATTTTTTAATCGAGTTGCTTTTTGTTGTTCCGTTTCATGTTGACGTATTGTTCGTATACGAATCGCTTCAGCTTCTCTCGCTTGTATTACTGCTAATGGAAATATTTTTTGAACAACACTATATTGCGGGTCTTGAGGAAAATGCTCAATTACATTCGTTTCAAGAATTTGTATTAAATGCGAACGCATTAACTTATGTTCATACTTCACTTTGTCAGGTTTAATATTAAATAATAATGAAGTCGCAAAAGCTATTGTGAAAACACCGCAATCACTACTATTCGGTTGATATTGCACAGTAGGAAATTTGACAGAATTTTTGACGAAATCATGTTTTGGAAACAATCTTTCCAAAAATTGTTTATGATGTTCGTGCAATCTTTTGTTATTTAAGGAATCATATATATATTTTTCCTATCGTAATAGCTACATACCCAATGTCCATCTGATGAACTTGATGAACTGTGTAATATTTGTATATGCTTTTTATTCATCGGTATGGATGGTATAGTATCAAGTAACTGTAATTTCCATGTTTCAACAGGTGCATATCGAGAACAATTTCGTAAAAGATTTTGAAAATGTTCCATATGCATGTCTGTCAACTATCTACCCTGGACAATTATATCTTTCTCTGTAGGCTTTAAAGTTATAAATTTCTTTGTCTGTACAGACATTTTTATCTAAATTAATTTTTATATACTATATGTAAACAATTAAAGCGCTAATAACAGCTGATATTTTTCAGTATTTATGCAGCCGTTATACAGCGCTAAACAGCGGATATTTTTAAGCACTTATGGCAGCCGTTATACAGCGCCAAATAGCTATATATGTATTGTGGCAGCTGTTTTGTATAATATTATAGCGCTAAAAAACTGTATATATATATATATATATATATATATATATATATATATATATATATATATCAGGAGACACTGTCTCCGGTATATTAATAGTGATCTGAAACTGACCTGAAAAAAAAAATATATAAATTAAACTTTTCTCTGAGTTTAGAATACTAATTCTACAACTATGTCCTTTTCGGCCCGATTACAAAGGTGACACCTACTGAATTCCTACTACCAATCGAGGCTCACCGAGCCGCCAATCGCTCTCAGAAGCGTTTCACAAAAAAAATGTGTCCGAATTATATCTTCCGCTAATTATCATTAAAGCAGTTTTCTTATTACATAATTTTTATTTCCACAAAACAAAATTTTCTTTTCAATGTATTATATGTGTTATATAAAATAATATTTATAATAGTTTTAACAATAGAGAATTCTAACATATTAAGTACTACTATTAATTCATAAAACATAACACATATATTAAAAAGAAAATTTAATATGTAAAAATAAAAATATTTAATATATAAAAACTGTTTTATAATTTGACAAAAGATATGATTACCTTCAAAATCAAGCCGAAAAGCAACTGCTTTTTCTTAATAATTGGTGTATGAACATATAAAGATATTTAATATTTGTTTTCTATAATATTTTAATATTACTGTATGTCAACATTATATATTGACATCTAAGACATGTTGTAATATTTCATCATAAAATTGATATTGATATTTTGTGATATTTCTATATTAATTATGCGTATTTAATGTACAAATGTATAAATATTCCTTATAGAAGCAGAAATAATTTCTCAATAAAACTATAATTGAATATCATATCAATATTTTTAATTCTCATTGTTAAAACAATCCTTATGACACCTTTATCACTTGTTATATCATCATGTCTGAACGCACGAAATGTCAGCTCTCTGATTATCGGTTTTAATCGCTAATAATTTAAAGCTGTTATAGCTTCGACATTTTCATATTAGAATTTTCGTCTCATTTTTATGAATAAGTCATAAATATTTCAGTCGGTAGTTATGGAATATCGTGTATACTGAGACTTATTATTTGCAAATAAAATAAATAATACAAATATATGGACATATATTTATATGTCCATATATTACTCATTAAGCAATGTATTACAAACTAAATTATACTTCTCTTCCTTTCTTCGTCTCCTCTCTCTCTCTCTCTCTCTCTCTCTCTCTCTCTCTCTCTCTGTGAAAATAAAAAATCTCTGAGAAAGTAAAAATTTCTTCATATAAGAACATATATACACATATATTCCATCTAACGTACCACTTGCTAATGGCAAATTCCTGAAATTATTTACATACAAAAATTTTAATTTCCATAATAAAATGGGAACATTTACATATATTTTTATACTCTAAAGCTATATTTTAATGTTATCCTAAATTTAGAAGATTTCATTCACCCATACATATCGAGTCCTTTTAGAGTATTGTTTATGACTCTTTTAAACATTGTTTTCTTGTATATATATATATATATATATATATATATATATATATATATATACTAGATCCTTTTAGGGTATTATCTCTTTTGAACATTGCTAATTTTTATTAACTTATTATTTTTAATAACTTTTATTTAAACCTGCAAGAAGAAGAAACATTATAAAAGAATTACAAAATTTATCAATTAATTACACAACTACAGAAACAATTACAAAGAATCGAAAGCCAAGTTGAAACATTTATATAAAATGATAATGTTAATATTAATAATTAATAATAACATTTCAACTTGGTTTCCTATTCTTCTGAACTTATTTCTTTGTCATTCAATTAATAATTAATTAATTTTAGCATTTTTTCCCAATCAGAGTTAGATAAAGCTAATTATTTTGTATTATATAGATATGTATTATATAAATATGTATGAATATGATCTAGAAATATCAAATTGAAATATTCATATAATAAAATGGTAACATTTATATTTTTATACTCATTTTAAGACATATTTTTATACTCTATGTTAATTTTACTCTTAATTTAAACGATTTCATTCACTCATATTTTAATTTCACTTTTAATTTAAACGATTTCATTCACCCATACATATCCCTTTTTGTATTGAGAGTATTGTTTATGTCTCTTTTACATCGTTTTTTTATACACACATACTAGATCCTTTTAGGGTATTATTTAATAACATCTCTTTTGATATTGATAACTTACATGTAATTTTTATTTAAAAAATGCTAAAATTAATTAATCAATTGAACGACAAAGAATAAAGTTCAGAAGAATAGGAAGTTGAAATGTTAATATTAACATTATCACTTTACATAAAGGTAGTAAAGTAAAATACAATTTTACATTACATTTTACAAAATTTTCAACTTGGCTTTAGATTCTTTGTAATTGTTTTTATTGTTTTTATAGTCGTGTAATAATTGATTGATAAATTTAATAATTCTTTCATTTCTCCTTATGAAGAAAAGATATTTATCTATTATAATGTTTCTTCTTCTTGCAGGTTTAAATAAAAGTTACATAAAAGTTACATAAAAGTATCAATGTTGAAAAGAGAAATGATGTTCTAAAAGGACCTAATATGTCTATACAAATAAAACAATTAATGATGAAGTTAAAATTATGATTTTAGATGAGTATAAAAATATAACAATGTTATCATTTTATTACATGATATTTCAATTTCAATTTAACATCAAATTCAGAACATTTCAATTTAACTTCAGATTCTTCGTAACTGTCTTTATTCAATTAATTAACTAATTTTAGTATTTTTTCATGATTTTTATGAAAATATGTAAATTAATTGAATTTATTTATTATATGTTCTTAAATAAAAAAATTTTTACCTTGCAATCTTCGGCTCTCTTTCTCTCTCTCTCTCTCTCTCTCTCTCTCTCTCTCTCTCTCTTTCCTTTCTTCACTGTCTGATTATATATTAAGATACTAAAATATCACAATAAACAAATCGCATTAATATTTACTCATAAGCATTGTTACGTCCGGGGGACTTCACGAATTCCTCTCTTTCGGGAAGGGAAAAACGGCTGCCATAAACGAAGCGCTTCGAACGATCTAAGGAAATCCTAAATAAACGAAATTTCCTCTCGAGATATGTCTCACTATCAAAAAAATTGGGATAAACAGCTTTGTCGGCACCGACAAGTTTATGACCTACCAACAAAAAATTTTACATTAACAAAAGCAAATTCCTAACGGATAAGAAACGCTTCGGATTGTTCGAGGGTGACACTCCCCAAATTGGTGGGGAAACTAAGGGAAACGCCAATCAAGAAGAAACGATTGGCGGCCGTTGGCACACCAATGAATGATTGAGGGTGTGGAACGCCGGAAAATTTTTATTAACTAATTCTACCATTCGCTGGGAAATCTGGAAATATAAAAACAACCACAATTCACAGAACACCGCTCCCCTCCTTCCTCTATATTCACAATTTTCCTAAACTCAAATCATTCGATAAGCCAACACGAAAATCCATCACGCCCTCAGATATTCCCACCCCTCCAGAACCCTTTAAAAACCGCGACTTGGAGCGGATCGCTCTCTTCTTCCTGCTTCATCGTGACATTCATGGTCTGCACCATCCAAAATTATTGCAGTTAGAATCTGTGCGCGATTTTATTTTTCGAGTGATTCAACGATCCAGCCTGGCAATTGCATTCCTCGACCGTCACCAGCGGCCGTTGCAACAAAAGTAAGTCCAAGTTTATCAATTTTTTCCCCCGCGGTAACTGGCAGTTTGGTTCGCGACTTCTACTTATTTATCTCGCTAAACACTCCAACATTCCAAATTGGCAAGCCGCCGATTAACTCGGTGAAGCTGCTTTCCCCGATTTTTCCACACTCCGACTTGGCAAGCCGTCGATTAACTCGGTGAAGCTGCCTCCCCCGATTCCATAAAATTCTATTCCACAACCTTCTAAGCTGGCAAGCCGCCGATTAACTCGGTGAAGCTGCCTCCCCCGATTCCACAACATTCCAACCTGGCAAGCCGCCGATTGACTCGGTGAAGCTGCCTTATCTCGATTCCTCAATTTCTCTTTTATCTGACTCTCTTTTATATAGTGAACCAAACAAATGCCATCCGGAACGGGCGAACGAAACGGGCATTGAGACACCGTCGAGAGAAATCGAACAAGCGGATTCGTCGCGAAACCTGCCACGCCGAAGAACTCGCGGAGCGATTAATAGAAGTAGAGCCGGGACTAGCCAACATCTTGCTGCATCAATACGCCTCCGCCCTCCGCTCCGCGGCCGAATTCGAGAAGCAATGTATTCCGGAAAACTTTGACGTGGAGAAGTTTTTTAACCTCGTCCGTCAATTTCCTCGCTCTCCCACCCATCCACCTCCTGGCACCTTCTTTATCCAACGAAAATTTAAACCAGACAAGCAATTCTGGGACCAAATCTCAAAGCACAAAATAACCGATACCGTTCCTATGTATATTTCCCGAGACCCTCTTCCCTACCTCGTCCCAATCAAAGCTTTCCGCACCGCACACCCTAATCCCCCTCCACACCTGCAACCCAATCCCATAGACATGCTCGCGATCACCAACTTTTTGCCCCAATTGGAAAAATTGGGCATATAAGTCCAGATTTTCCTTGTCCGCGGTTATTTTCTTATATTTTTTTATGTATAAACCTTCTTTTTGTAACGATACCTCAACCCTTTTTAATGTATACCCACAGAATATTGTAATCTATTTTTATCATTTATTATTAAATTAGTTAATTAAAATTCGGTCTTAAATTTTTTTTCTCTCCTAAACTTGACCCCGCGCCGTTCCCGGCTCCCTGAGGATCGCACTAGGTCCATCCCTGGTCAAAGAGATTCGGTTCTCTGACCTAAAACGGACCACTGATAGCGCGGGCGCAGGCAAGGGTAATAACGTCGCCGACGCTGACCCGATCCCTGCCCCCTTAACGCGCGTTCGACTCGCGGATCGGCATCACGACGTCGTTCCGCGAGAACAGGAGAGGTTCCGTGCGTCCACCCGAGTTCTCCTCCTGACGAGAGATATTATCTTTCGTCCAGAACACGGACGTAACAGCATTATGTCAATGAATTTTTTAATACATTCGATATTACAGTCGATATGATCGCATGCATCAGCGATTCCCTGTGGCGTAATACTTATATATATATACGCAATAAAAAATGGTGATAATAGGAATCATAAGTCCCTGTCTACAATAGATGATTTAAGTTTTAAGCCATAAGAAATTGACCAATTACAATTGAATGTGAAAAGAATAATTGATTATGATTGATCAGTTTCTCAAAGCTTAAATCATACATTGTAGGCCAGAACTAATAGCTTCTGCACACAAAACGCGGCAACGCTTGCAGCGCCGCAGAAGTCTCCGTAACAGCCAATCAATATCACTTTTCATAAGAGCAAAAGAACGATTGGCTATCGCTGTGACAACTTCCGCCGCGCGGCAAGCATTGCCGCGTCCTGTATGATAATATGAGAGTGGCAGCGCTGTTTGATTTTCATTTATTTTCTAAGATGGAAATCGAAGAAGATGTAAGTAATCCATTATTATATTCATATTTTTTAATTACAGATGAGTTTTTTATTTCGATTAATAAATCGCATTATACGCCAACATTATGTGATTAATCAATCAATGAATTAAAAACACGTCTTATATATTCGTATAATAGATAACATTCTAAATAATAACCTTTTAACTTTAACCTTTAATCTTTTAAAACATTTTAACTTTCATTTCAGGAATTTGATTTTTCGGAGGATGGAATATTTTCCGCCGCCGCAGCGCCCGCCGCCGCAGCGCCCGCCGCCGCAACGCCCGCCGCCGCAGCCCGCCGCCGCAGCGCCCGCCGCCGCAGCGCCCGCCGCCGCAGCGCCCGCCGCCGCAGCGCCCGCCGCAGCGCCCGCCGCCGCAGCGCTCGCCGCCGCAGCGTCCGCGGCTGCAGCGCCCGCCGTCACAGCACCCGTCGCAGCATCCGTCACCACAACACCCGTCTTCGCAAATTCTCAAGGTAATGTCAAATAATAATAATCTAATCAGAATTAAATAATCAAAAGATACGATAATGACTCAGGTGTTTAAAAGGTAAACTATTTTTTAAGAAAAATTGTATTTTATGTTACAGAAAGACGAAGAGGATCACGGGCGGGGAGGCAAAGACGAGAACATAATTTTATACAATTTTTATACAAGCTGGCCTCCGCCGAATATCATTTTGGTCAAAGAGGGAGAGGAGGAAGAGGAAGAGGAAACAAAACATGAATATAAAATCGAATAAGTTACTATGTCAAAATAAATAATAAGTATAATAATAAAGTATAATAAAAGTATAATAAAGGATAATGATAGATACATTTTTATTTTTAATTATATTTTATTTTATTGTAAATTTTCTGACGGAAACAATCTTCAAATGATGTTAAAAACGGTTATTGGTTGGATGTTCGAGGATGCTGGCAAATTTCACCGGGAAAATTGCGTCCGCGAACGTTGATGTCTTTAGGATTTTTTCATTTCTCTTTTTTTTCAGATGCTACCGCGATGTGCTCATTAAATAGCCGCGTGTACTCGAGTGTATGCCGAGTCGTGTAATACAGCAAAGGCGAATATTTTAGCGTAATAAGTTGCACATGCTATTCGTAATGCTTGTGTGCGGAAACGGCGAATTCGGATTCTCGTCGTGGCAGCGAAACACGACTGCGTTCTGATGATTCGCGCGGATCATGCGACATTATGACAAACACACAGGAAAAAAATATAGTATTCCAGAATAATTTACATATAGAACGCGAGAGCGAGAGAGAGAAAGAGAAAAAAAGAAAGATTATCATTAGTCTTTCAGTATTCTCTTTTTTTCTATACAAGGATATCATATATTTTAAAAATGTTCGCTGTGAACGAGATGCACCAGCTCTTTGTTCGCGTCGCGAGTGCACTCCCATTAAATCTCGCAGAAGCTGAAAGGCTAGAGTGGAAAGCGCGATAATGATCGATTGGAGGTTGCCCGCGAGTTGGATGCATGCGGAAAAGATATATTATTTTTGGAGAACCAGCGTAGAATAAATACATAGATCCATCGAGAAAAGCGTGCGCTCGTTAACATATATTCACAAATTAATCGGGAAAGGTATTCTCTGAAGAATATATCATAAATACTTCGAGTCGATCGTCCGACCGTGATAATAATCGACGTTGTAACCCGATATCAAGATTGATTTCATAGCTCGCCGGGATTGATGACGTTGACTGCGAATGTCGAGTTCGTTTCACCCTTCTGGCCGATCGCACGTGCCACATATTGACCGACGTCACTCGCGTGCATGTTTTGATGCCAAACTCGAAGGACATATTGTCGTCTGAACTGAAGTGATATCTGCCGCTCGTCTCGGGGATTGCCTTGCCATCTTTCAACCAAGTCACTGGAAAATTTTTAACACAATTCAATTTTGCTTACTGATAAAAAGGAAGATTCAGATAAGAATCATTATAAGGATAAAAATTATATTTCTGTCTAGATAAGCTGTCAAACATAAACAAGAATATTTCGTATATGTAATTAATTATAAAGTATATTTTATGAAAAATTTTGTTGGATTTAAAAAAATTACTTAAATATTATTTGAATATAATAAATAATTTAAAATTAGTAGTGCTCAGTCTACATTCGATGTCCTTGCTATGTAAAACCATTTTACCTTTCAAAGGCGCAGTATCTTGCACATGAAAGTAACCGATTCGCCTTCACTCACTGTTGCAGACTGCGGGAATGTCGCGAATGCTGGGCTTTTCAGCTCTTCGTTTGGAGCTGGAAGAAATACGGAATGAATGAAATGAAAAGTAAAGACAAGTAAAGATAGGAAAAGTAAAGATTAAGATAAGAAAGGAAATAGAATTAAAAGTAAAATTAAAAGTAAAATCGAAATGAGGAACAAAGATCGTCTTCGCCAATTTTTCTGTGATACGGTTGATAATAACTAGCCGATTTCTCATCGAGTATGCTTAACGTGCACGACGAGTAGCTCTTTCCTGCATCGTTGAAAGCTTCGCACGTGTAAGTGGAATCCTCGGGGAATATCTCGGCAATGACTAGCTTGTAGATGTTTGCTTCATTAGTGTATTGGAAATCTTTGCTAGGCTTAATCTCCTTATTGTTGTGCAGCCACACTACGTCGAACTTTTTCGCACCGATTATTCGGCAACTGAGCGTCACAGCCTCGCCGTCTTTCATATACTTGCTTGTTAAATGGTTCACGATCTTCGGCGATTTGTCATCGCTCTGCTTCTTCCCAGCAGCGTTCTCCACGGCTAAAAACAAATCGGATTAAGCATGATGCATCTTTCTATGTTTTTTTAACATTAAAAGTTTCTATAACATTAAAAGTTTCTATGTGTGATTTTTATTTTCATCATTTTTATCTTTTAAAATATTTTTTTTTGTTAAAGATACGGTTTTGAAATTTTCTTTTTGTTAATTATGCTCTTTATTCTAATGGAATATTGAAGTCAGAAAATATTGTAAAATTTTATTATTTATATTATAAAATAAATTTATATTATAAAATAAATGTTAATTTAAAGAAATAGAAAGATAAAAAAAGATTGATATTTCTAATCCTTAGAGGTATGACATAGTAAAGCGATATACTAACAAATAAGTTCTTTCGTGGTGCTCCTGGATCGAGATGGACTGCCAGTAGAGTCAAGTTTCGAGCCATATTTCTTTATGTTTCGCTTATCAGACGTATCGCTGATTTTAACACTATCCTGAAATTATATATTTAAAAGCATATCAATAATATTGTTTTTTTATTCTTATCGAGAGTCCTTATTTGATTTTATTTTTTAAAAGTATTATGAATACTTGCATCTATACTTTTAATTATTTTAAGAGGTTTTCACCTCTGCCGACTTCAAAAAATCGCTAATGATTAATATAAATATATTATATTATTTCGTGTATATACCTTATATGATGAAAATCGTTGTGGAATTCTGTTTGCCATTATATGAAGAAGTGGAGTATCCCAAATTACAACTTATCATGTCATAAACATTAAGAATGATTGGCTCACACGCCATTTTTGGAATCAATTCCTCACTATCTTGTGGATAACCCAAACAACTGGGGAAGGAGAAATTACAGTTAAGGCCTGACGAAAACATCATTGGGAAGTTTGTAAATCCACACAGGGTTAAAGTTGATTATTATTTGATTATTATCCTATTATACCTAATAAATAAACATGTAATCTTATTATTTCATATATTCTATATATATATATATATATTGGATATATATATATATATATATATATTGGATATATATATATATATATATATATATTGGATATATATATATATATATATATTGGAAGAAATAATAAACTTAAATAATCATCCATGCAATCCGATCAAATAATATGTATATATACACACATATATATTGTTATTAAATAGGTTAAGATCAATATAAGTTGGAAATTATCAAATATCAATCTTTAAATTCTTTATAAATTTTGCAATTATATATATATATATATATATATATATATATATATATATATATATATAATTGCAAAATTTATAAAGAATTTAAAGATTGATATTTGATAATTACATACATATATATATATATATATATATATATATATATATATGTATGTAATTGTCTAATAATAAATAGTTGATTAGAAATATGATTCAAAATTATAATATATGTATAGTTCTCTAGATATGTTATTTTTTTAATTGACAAATTTTCATTTTTATTCGATTTGGAACTGATCTTTCTAGAGTGACATAATAAGAGTATGTAGATAAGATTGAATAAAAGAATAATATCTTTGTTCTCTGTTAAAATGAAAAATAGAACTTACCTGCAAAGTATAGACACAAACATGAGTTACACTCCGAAATTATTACAAATTGTCAAACTCGCCGCGAACGTCAACATCGTTGGCCACCACTCGGACGTGCAGAAAAAGAATAATAGTAGTATGCAATTTATTAATACTACTAATGTTTCCTTTTTAATTTTAATATACGCGTATTTATTATTATATTGATACCCAAGAGGTCTAACCAAAAAACACTACCGTGTTTACATCAATCAATTTTATCGACCCAGCGGATAAATCAGGCCGATAAATCAGGGTCACTGCAGGACCCAGCGAACATTGATTCGCTAGATTCTACAATAACCCTGACTTATCAGTCTGATAATCCGCTGAGTCGATAAGATTAATAATGACATCTCGTGACAGACGTTGCAGCCGTACAAAGGCGACGATAATGACGTTTCTTAAAGTAAAAATTTCCAAATCAGCCTTTGTGTAGCAATATCTCTGCTTGTAGGGCACGTAGCAGAAAAATAAAAATACTTTTATTATGCAAGTCGGACTCAAGCTATCGATCAAGCTTAGAACTTGATCAGTATAGCCGTTATTGAGATTCGATAATTTCAGATGCTCGAACCTCGACGACTCGCGTATAGTCACACGGTAGTGTTCTCGGTTGACTTGACACCTGAGACACTACCGTGTCTCCTGACCAAATCTTGTATAAATTGAGCCAACGAATTATCAGAGTGATTTAACTGCTCGTACCCAAAAACTATTTTTGACGGCGAGGGCTTTATGACCGCGTGATAAGTATTATTGATTATGTATTGGAATTCCAACAATTTCTCTTTCCACTCTGATGCAATTTTCAGCAATTTTGTCAGGGACCTTTTTATAAATCTATTGACGCATTCTACCGTTCCGTTAGCCTACGGAGAAGCTATCGCCACTTTTCTGTGTTTTATTCCGAAATTACTGAGAAAATCCGAGAATTCTGTCGATGTAAACGCCGTTCCTCGATCTTATACGAGTTCTTTTGGTTTTTCGAACGTGTTAATTATATTTCCCAAATGAAACGTTACTTTCCGCGACGTGATAGACTTTACCAGGCACAACCACGTAAAACGCGAAAACGCATCTACGACCACTAACACGTGTTTAAACTGATGTGACATTTGTTGCAGGGGACCGAAATGGTCGACGTGGAGAATTTCCACTTTACTCGGTGACGGGAAGATACTCGTCTCTCCCTCGAACCGATTCACCGCGACGTTGGACATTATACAAGTAAGACAATTTTCCAAATAGTCATTTATTTTTTTCCGCATATTGGGAAACTAAAAATTTTGACTAATTCCCTGAAACATTTTTTCTAGCCCACAATGAGCCATCTCATCGTGATGGACCATTAGCATCCCTTTGGGGACCATCATTTCAGGTACCACGAATTTTAAATTCTCTCCGTCCCTCTGATAAACTAAGCCATTCGCCAATGCAAACTTAACACTATCCTTAAACTTTAATTCTTCACATATATTTTTTATTTTAGGATTAATGAGCTGATGGAATTCCAGTTCCCTTTCTAGGGAAAGCTCGTTCACAAACCCGACGCAGCGACTCAACGCGTCTCGTCGACATGTTGCATCCGGGTTCTTAAAGCTATAATTTTGCAAGATGAGCGTTCACCTGGCTACGAGGATTAAGATTCGCTTTGTTCACCGCATACACTAACGCGTTACAATCAGTGACTATTGTAAAAGTCAAACCGTTCAAATATAAATGGAATCTCTCTACGGCTCGAACTATCGTCAGCATCTCTAATTCAAAACTGTGATATTTTTTTTCCGATTGATTGGTCGACTGACCACGGAAGTATGTCACGGCTAACCACTTAAGATTCTGCTGCTTCTGTAGCAGAATCGCACCTATCCCTTGACTCGTCAGTGTGGAGTTTGGTCTCTGTCGACGGATTATATAATGCGAGGATTAGTGAAGAGGTTCCGATTTAAGTTGTTCAAAAGCTTGGCAATGTCCGTCAAAACAAAATTCGGTGTTTTTCCTTAATAGATTCTGTAGCGGTCGAGCTTTTAAAGCGAAATCTTTTATGAATTTGCGAAAGTAACTCACTAATCCTAAAAATTTTTGAGTCTCATGCACGTTTCTCGGTTGCCGAAAATTCCTAACTACCTCAGTATGCTTAAGGTTCAATGTGATATCGCTTGCTGAAACAACATATCCTAAAAATTCAATTTCCTTTCTCACAAATAAATACTTTAAGTAATTCAATTCGCAACGTACTTTTTAAGTAGAGTCATAGTTTCCGTCAAGATTTCCAAATTTTGTTTTGAATCCGTTGGGATCAGAACGTCATCCATATATACGATGATCTTATTATCACATAGCAGCGGATCCAGTATTTGAATAAGTCGTTTTTGAAACTCAACCGGAGCTTCCGATTACCATTAGCAAATATCAGAAAAAAATATTCTTAAAATGTATTTTTAGTCATTTTCTAAATTTATTTTATAGTTTCTATTAATAATATCAAGAAAAAAAGAGAATTATCTTGGATTATATTGCTGGTCACATCGAGTCACGTTTTACTAATGCTGGGTTTTATGAATTTATTGAGCACAAGAGGTATTTAGAATACAAAATATTTTTATTCAAACTTTGTACAGCGTGAACGTCTTAATTTTTAGAACAGGAAGAGAGAGGGGATGCTCTCTAGTCAGCAAAAAGAAAAAATGAAAAACAAACCATACAAGTAGCGCTGAGAATAGATAATAAAAGAAGAAACGCGAGATTTGTAATTATAACTAATTCTATACGTAATAAATGATAAATAAAACTACTAATTTGAGTTAAATTGTATATTCCAACATTCCTCCTCCTCCTTTAACCAGTCTAACTCAAAATAAGCTTTATAACTGATAACAAACAACACCAAAAAAAATTTAGATTGGTTGTTCTAGACCAAGTTGCGAACAGAATTTACAAATTGAGAGTATGGAAACGGCTTTATAAAAATATCTGCCACTTGGTCCTTGGTGTTCAAATAGTCAATTGTGATTAATTTCTTCTCGTACAAATCTCTCACAAAATTATATTTGACATCGACATGTTTCAATCGTTTATGCTCCCAGCGAGCAAACAAGTGTATACACGATTGGTTATCTTCGTATATTTTAGGTGGAATTGCACAGGTTACTCCGAGATCGTAAGATATTCTTTATCTAGATTAATTCAAATGAAGCTGTTGCAAGAGCCACTATTGCAAGAGTCGGTTTCAGTGGATGATAGGGCCACTGTTATCTCTTCGTAGTCCATAAAATCGTTTTTCCAAATACCTTTATGAGAAAAGTGATTTTGAAGTTGATTTTCTGTCTGATTCACTCCTATAATCTGCGTCAATGAAACAGGATAATTCATCTGACGTTCCTTTTTGATATCTTAAAGATATGTTCAACGTTCCTTTAATATAGCGTAGTATTCTTTTCAAACCTTTCCATCGTGCTTCAGTCTGATTGTGTTGGTAACGGCTGAAGTAGTTCATCGCAAAGCTCAAATCCGGTCGAGTAGCCAGCATAACATACATTAAACAGCCCACTAATTCTCTATAGGGTTTCGAACTTGTCAGTTGAGCCTCTCCGCTGTCTGAAATTGGTGTTGTATCCATAGGCGTTTTTGTTGGATTATAGTCCTCCATCTTGAAACGTTGTCACAATCGTTGTAGATAATTACACTAACTCAGACACATCTCTGTATCGGATCGTTCGATGTTAATACCAAGGAATAACTGTAGTTTGCCCAAGTCCTTCATCCTAAATTTACTTTTTAGTTTCTCTGTTACTTGATCTATTATCTTCTTATCATTTCCTGTAACAATTATGTTGTCAACATATAGAAGTATATATATGTAAATTTCATTGATCTCTAAAATGTATAGACATTTGTAAATCTCTGATCTTTGAAAACCTAAACCTATGATAAAATTGTTAAAGATATTTAAGTATTGTTCCATGCCCTCGGTGCTTGCTTGAGGGCATAGAGTGCTCTGTTTAATTTACAGACCAGATTACTTTCTGTTTCAAATCCTGCAGGGACTTTCATATACAGCTCTTTTTCAATTTCACCATGGAGAAAAGCGTTTCTTACATCCATATGACTCGCATAAAAATTCTTCTCTACTATTACAGCAAATAACGTCCTCAGTGTCGTTAATCTGGCTACAAGTGCATAGATCTTTTCATAATCATATCTTTTTTTTTGTGCACAATCTTTCACAACCAGTCTTGCTTTGTATCTTCCGATGTTTCTATTTTTATCTCTTTTAATTTTAAATATCCACCTATTATCTAATAGTCTTTTCCCTTGAGGTAATTCAATTAATTTCCAGATTGTTTTCTGTCAATGCATCTATTTCTTCTTTCACTGCTTGCATCCATTCTTGTTTATCTTCTCGAGAGGCTAATTCATCGAAATTCTCTGGTATCTTCCATATATGATTCAGCGTGTAGTGTAATAACTGCATAATTGTCCAAATGCTTAGGTTTCTTCTTTAATTGGCTGCTTCGACATGGTGTTTTAACATATCCTATTCTTTTTGGATCTATTAGTAGTTTCTTATCTAATTTTCTAATATCTTATCTAATTTTTTTTTATCTCCTTCAAATATTTTTTCTTCGCTTTCTTCGGTTCCGTCCTCTCTAACTTTTGCTGTGTCTTCAGATTGTATTTCTTTTTCTTGATGAATCCAATCTTCGCTTGATAAACTATCAAAGGTAAATTTCAAAGGTCTCTTCAAATATGATGTCTCTTCCTGTAATGATTTTCTTTTCCTCCAGACTCAAAAGTTTGTAACCGTTAAGACAATATCCAATAAAATAACATTTAAGTGTCCTAGAGTCAAATTTTCCAGTGATAAGTTCTTTAGTTTTAAATACGCAATACAGCCAAATACTTTAAGTTGTCCAATGTCTGGAATTTTATTGTATCATAAGGCAGCAGGAATCTTCCCTTCCAAAGCTGATGTCGGACTCCGATTCATTAGATATACAGCAGTCTGCACTGCTTCTGGCCAAAATGTCTTTTCTAGTTTCGAGTTCAAAAGCATACATTGTGCCTTTTATAAAATTGTGCGGTTCATCCGCTTAGCTACTCCATTTTGTTGTGGTGTGTGTCGGATAGTAAATTCAAACTATTCCTTTACTCTCGAAAAATTGTTTTATTTCGATATAGATACTCCCACCCAGTATCACATCTAAAACGGCTTATCTTCAAATTAAAATGGGCAGTTGTTATGGCTTCGAATACTTTAAAATAAAACGTCGAATACTTTTAAAAAAAACGCAATACCTCTGCTTTCGATATTAAAATATAAGCGCACGTAAAATGCGAATAGTCAATAAAGGTGAGCACATACCTCATATTCTGATGGGATATGGAACTTATTGGGCTGATAAGATCATTAGGTAATTAGTTGTAATGGGCGTTTAGCTCGTTTCCGATATTTATTATGAGACATATGTGTCTGTTTTCCTTCGATGCATATTTCACACAGTCCACGGGATGAGTCTATAAACTTTGTATTTATTCCTACAGTTTGATTTTGGAGTCTTTTTACATCTTCAGTTTAAATGACCCATTCTTTTATATTCATAGTTCTAATTCATTCATTCTCATGCTTACATTTGCGTGGACTACTTTCTTAAAGTTCAATTCATACAGTTTTGACTTATTTCTATGCGCTATTGCTATGATATTGTTATCTTTTGTAATGATTCTTCGTTTGTTTTCAAAGTTTACTCGAAATCTGTTCATTTTGAGCTTTCGTACTGAAAGAAGATTATATCGAAGATCCGGTACTGAAAGTACTTCTTTTATTGTTAGGACTTCCTTTCCGTCTATCAAACTTAAAGTCTGGATTTTGCCAATCTTGTTAGTTTATAGAAAACTTTCTGTTTTTGCAATTCTTAGTCTAATAGGTCTTCAATTTTTTTTCACTATTTAAAGGAACATTTCTGTTCACCAAATGCTCAATGGCACCAGAATTCAAAATCCATTTCATATTGCAACTTGTCGTTTCCAGTTGTCGCTAAAAAACAAAAGATTTGTTCGTTCCTGGTTTTTCAGATCCAGAAGCAGCATGTGCATTTTAAGTTTTCTTCGCAACTTGTTCGAGTAGTTTCTTTCGACATTTAACATATTTATGTCCAATTTTGTTGCAATAATTGCATTTAAACAGGAATGATGTACTACGTAGTTTGTTCGAATTGCTAGACTTGTGTAAAAATTTAATCCCGTTTCCCTTTTTTATGTTTCGTGACTGTAATGCAAATACCGATGGCAGCAATGATTCTTCTCCATCCATTTTTATTACTATGTCGCTTAATTTCTACATCCATGAGCCTGCTCTTGACGAATCCTAGTGTTAAGCTATCTGCAGTCAGAGTTTCAATATCAGTAACTATATTGTCATACTCAGGCGGCATCGTAAATAGAAGATAACAGATTATATCTGTTTCCTCTAGATTAGCTCCTGTTGAACGCAAATCTCGACTACTTTTATCAAATTTAAGAAAATGTGTAGCGAATGAATCTTTCGTCTCGTCAAATTTCATAGATAAAAATGACTTACATATCAGTAGCTGTGACTAGCTATACCTTTCTTTTCGAAAGTTTCAATGCTGACCACAAGTCAAATGCCATCTCTTTATCCTTGGCATACTCAAGGTGGACTGACTGTCCGCTATTCGTCGAATGATGTTAGACTTACATTATTGATCCTTCTTCTGTTTTTCTCTAATCTGCATTTCCTTTGTTGTCCGCTATTCCGTTGTATCTATAGGAATCTTCACCATTTTTGTATACGGTTGTGTGACGAAGCCCAACAAATCTATTTCAGTAAAATAGAGACTCTATCCGGAACTTCCAATTACTGAAGTTTGTTCCGTTGAACAATGGAATTCTAGACTTTTCTAGATCGATCTCTGCCATTGTATCGTCGTGAAGGTTAAAGCGTAGAGATTAATTGCAACAAGTTTACTTACGATACTTGAGAACTCTATTTATACAAAGAAAAGGAAAAACAAGTTTCTAGCGAGAAATCTGGGAGAAATCATAACCTGTTGGGTTTTATGGATTTGTTGAGTACAAGAGATATTTAGAATACAAAATATTTTTATTCAAACTTCGTACAGCGTGAATGTTTTAATTTTTAGAACAGGAAAAGAAAGGGGGTGCCGGGGCGGGGGAAATTTATCTATTTGTTTTATATGTAATATTATCTTCAATTTGCTCCAGGACCACTTCTACTGTCCTCTCTGATAAACGGAATTTGGAAAAAAAAAATCAATATTATCTAGTTCTTCAAAATAATCAGGTCTGTGACGAAATGTTTTTGGTCTTTTCTGAACTTTTTCATCGCTATTATATGCATTTATATCAAAATTATCAAAATATATGAATTTATTAATAATATTAAATTTAAAACGGACCGCCTTTTCGTCGATTCATATTTCGCGAAGTTTCGGTAAGTACGCTCGTCGGTTTGTCCGGGTTCGAGATGAAAAAGCGGTAAGACGAATAATTTGTCCTTGATTATCAATTTATTTATTCAGAAAAGAATGATGAATTAATGTGGACGATCGTGATGGCGACGATCGCAGCGTATTTTACAATTTATCGGCGGTTATTATACAAAGAAGTTAACGCGAGTATGTACAACGATGATTAATAGGCGGCGCAGTTATTTACAGCGGCGCGGACGCGGATACTTTACAGCGGACGCGGTCGAGAGTCGGGACGGCGCGGATGCGATAGCGGTTCGTCGCAGGCGCGGACGCGGATATTTACAACGGAACGGATCGCGGGTATTTACCTCAGGACCATATCTTTGCGTTAGGCTGGGAACTTCTCCCGCACGCGTATAGCCCAGACATGGCGCCTTCCGATTACTACCTATTCTGGTCGCTGCAGCATCATTTGGTTGATACAGATTTCATGAGATTTGAAGAGATACGAAAATGCATTGATGACTTTATCGCTTCGAAGCCGGTGAGCTTCTATCGTCAAGGAATTCGCAAGCTACCCGAAAGATGGCAAAAGGTCATTGATGCAAACGGAGAATATTTCGCTGATTAATATTTTTTTGTTTGTTTTTGAATAAAGATTGAATTTTACAAAAAAAAGCTCAGAACTTTTTTGTACACCTAATATATATACAAAGTGTTTCATTTTAAGTAATATGGTCGATTATCTCGGGAATCGATTATTTTATTGAAAAATTTTTCGAACGAAAGTTACATGGCTTGAAGGAGAACATATGATGGAAATATGGACTTGATCTTGAGTGACCTTGTCAAAATCAGGTCAAAATCATTAATGTTTTTTTAAACGGAAACCCCTATTTTTTATTACATATTCTTGTAGCTTATCTCGAGAGCTTTCCAGAACACTATAACAAAGTTATGTTTCATTGAGTACTTTCCGAGTTATAGAGCTTGAAAGTTACAGTACCACCGGCGTTATCCATGTACGTATGCGCTTGTGAGCGGGATTCTTACGCGCGCGCGTCTCTGCGATCTATCCATACTGCTTGACATACGCTCATACGCACGGAATTGAGTCTAATCCTTCCCAATTGAACTTTCCTCTTTTTTTCGTATAGCTTTTTCTTTCAATTTTTTTACATTAATGGGCTTTTTCAAAGCTTTTTTCAAAATGGCCGCTTACAGTTCAAATGAAATCGTTGATATTATTCTTGTGCTTAGTGAAACTGGACGAAATTATTGTAAATAAAGTAAAGAAAGTTGTGTCGTAATAGATATCCGTTTAGACATCCAAATGCAATGCAGATAAGAAGAATTTCATTACGAGAGCGTAGAAAAATCCGTAAGAGAAACCGCAAGCAAATAAATGCTGAAGATGACGTTAATGATCCGCGTGTATTAGCAGTGCTAGCAATGATAAACTTGAATCCTCATATTTTGACTAGAGAACTGCAACGTAATTTAGAAATTCCTTATGTCACTGTGTGGAGGATTTTACAAAGACATAAATTCCATCCTTACCATATTACTTTAACCCAAGATGTAAATGAAAATGAGGTTAAGAAGACAATTTTATCGTTGGGCATTACGAATGATAAGAGAAGATCCAACTTTTTTCCAGTATGTTCTCTTCAGTGATGAAGCCTCATTTCATAACAATGAACAACTCAACAGGCATAACTGTCATTATTGGTTCACATACAATCCTCACTGGATTCAACGTGTTGATAATCAACATCGTGTTGAAGTTTAAACACTTGATACGGAATTGTAAATGGATATTTGATTGGTCCATACTTTTTTGATAACCGCTTAAATGGGGAAACTTACCTTTCTTTCTTGCAGAATAAATTACCTGAGCTTTTAGAAGAGGTTGATTTTACTACTTGACGAAAAATGTGGTGGCAGCAAGATGGTGCGCCATCCCATTCTCGTATTGTGACGGAATACCTCAATAACATCTTTTATGAAAGATGGATAGAGAGGTATGGATATATTTGATGACCTTCACGGTCTCCTGATTTAACGTGTGATTTTTTTTTGTGGGGCTACATGAAAAATATTGTTTACAAAACTCCGCCGACATTTGCAGCAAACATGAAAAATCGAATAACTAATGTTTGTCGTAGTATTCCTCAAAATATTTTAATTTCAGAACAGTAGAAAATTTAAAAAAACGGTTGAGGATATGTCTGCAAGAAAATGAAGCTCCATTTAAACATCTTATCAAGGTTAAAGAATTCGAATTGATCTTGCTTTAGTTGGTCAGATCAGTGAGCGGTTTTGCCTTAGTTGGCCGGATCAGTAATCGGTCTTGCTTTAGTTGGCCAGATCAGTGATTGGTCTTGCCTTAGTTGGCCAGATCAGTGATCGGTCTTGCCTTATAACTTAACGAAAAGTTATTTTATTATAGTGTTTTGAAAAGCTCTTGAGATAAGCTACAAGAATATGTAATAAAAAATAGGGGTTTCCATTTAAAAAAACATTAATGATTTTGACAAAGTCACTCAAGATCAAGTCCACATTTTCATCATGTGTCCGCCTTCAAGCCATGCAATTTTCGTTCTAAAAATTTTTTAATAAAATCATCGATTCACGAGATAATCGACCATATCACTTAAAATGAAACACCCTATATATATATATATATATACCAGGTGTATGCATAAGTTTTTTCCGGTTTTTTAGTAAAAAAAGACACGTAATTTTCAAGGGAAATTAATTTTTTTTTTATTCAAAATATTGGCCCTCGACTTCTACACATTTCGCTCATCTTTCAGGTAATTTAGGAATACCATGCCAGAAAAACTGCTTGTCTTTTGCGGCAAACCATTCGTCGAGCCATTTTCCAACTTCCTCGAAATTGCTGAAGTGCTGCTCTGCGAGCGCGTGCCCCATTGATGCGAAGAGGTGATAGTCAGATGGCGCCAGGTCTGGGAAGTACGGCGGGTACGGAAGGATGTCCCATCCAAGCAATTTCAAGGTGTCTTTCACTGGTTTTGCTGTGTGAGACGGCGCATTGTCGTGTAACAAAATCACTTTGCCATGTCTTCTGGCCCATTCCGGTCGTCTTTCGATTAATGCGTGGTTTAAATTAATCATTTGTTGGCGATAGCGTTGTGTATTAATGGTTTCGCCGGACTTCAAGAGTTCATAATACACAATACCGCTCTGGTCCCACCAGACACAAAGCATGGTCTTCTTGCCGAAGCGATTTGGCCTTGGACCGTTGATTTGGCCTTGGACCGTTGATGGACCGGCTTCGCCAGGTGAAAGCCACGATTTTTTCCGCTTCGGGTTTTCAAAATAAATCCATTTTTCGTCACCCGTCACAATTCGATACAAAAATGATTTCCTTTCGTGGCGTTGAAGCAGCATTTCACAAGTGACTTTGCGATTTTCCATTTGACGTTCATTCAAATCGTGTGGAACCCATTTACCGAGTTTATTGATCTTTCATTGTTCGTAAACGTCTGCTGATTGTTTCTTGTGATACATGTAATGCTTCTGCTAATTGCCGTTGAGTTTGAGTTGGGTCATCATCCAATAACTCCTGCAATTGTTCGTCTTCGCATTTTTGTGGTCTACCAGAGCGCTCACTGTCTTTCACATTGAAATCACCACTTTTAAATTGTCGAAACCATGTCTCACATGTTCTAATCGATGGAGCGTGTTCACCATATGTTTCTACCAGCAAACGATGACTTTCAACAGCCTTTTTCTTTTGATTAAATAAAAAAAGCAATGCGTGCCGCAAATGTTCTTTTTCAAGCACAAAACTCGACATGATCACTGAATGATAAAACAAAGACGCTAGTTTTTGGCGGACTCAACTTGTGTGTGTTTGTAGTTTTAAATATCAGACGAACAAAATGA
This sequence comes from Pogonomyrmex californicus, assembly GCA_024349325.1. NCBI lineage: Eukaryota > Metazoa > Arthropoda > Insecta > Hymenoptera > Formicidae > Pogonomyrmex > Pogonomyrmex californicus. The sequence goes on from JAECZD010000022.1 coordinate 858,120, forward strand.
TGTATGTGTCAAATTAATACGCTGCGTACTTTTCGCTGGCAACATCTCTTAGTTAAACCGGAAAAAACTTATGCATACACCTGGTATATATATATATATATATATATATATATATATATATATATACACATAATTTTAATTATCATGTTAAATAATAAATGTTGCCTTTATTTATAACATTCAAATAATTTCATCATTAATTTTACATTTTTATTTGATCTGAGCAGAGACGGCACGCGACGAACACGTGCCACCGCGCACTACCGCGGGCACTGTGACCGCCCGTGTCATCGAATCGAGGGGATTCCGGACTCAGCATAGTTCGGGAAAACAAACAAACGTTCGCTGAATCACCGAATCGATTCTTCGCTGTCTGTGAGGAATTATTGCCCGAATTCGGCCGATCCCCGACCGACCGTAACCGAATATCAACAAATTCGGGTATATAAGTGCCTCCGCAGACGGCAAGAGCCCCTTTTTCCTGGTGACCAGCTGCCAAATCCAGAGCTGAATATCGCAATCTCTCTCTCCGAATCCCAAGAACAGTATACCGAGCACGGGAGCTACCGTGCGCGGACGGGAGTGCCCGTCTATACTATCCGACCATTGAAACCTCAGAGATAATTCACGAGACAAAGAGCTACCTACTTTAAAAGGCTCTCTGAAGCAAACTATCTTCCTCAGTAGTCTCGAGAAAGAGGACTGAGGAGCTACTCAGCCCAGTCGGGGGCAACCGGCAGAGACTCTCCATCCAAGTCCAAACCCACATTCCAAACGCGATCACACGACCACGAGCACATTTGACTCTCTTAAAAGAGTAAAATATAAAAATAGAAAAGTTATATGAAAGACGACACTCCGAATAAATTATAGGAGTCGCAAATATCTCGACATAAGGGAACGGCCAAAATTCAGGGGAACGCGTTCGCCTGCCGTCGCGCACCCCGCGTCATCCGACAGCGCGAAATCAGCTGTACGCGCCCGTACCCCGCGTCTACACGCGCCGTCTTGTCAAAACACAACATGCGACACAACACGCGAAATCAGCTGTTCACAATACACGTGTACATATCTGTACACATCCAAGGAAAGCTAACCATCCGTATATCGTTTTGTAACACCTTGTACATAAGATACTGTATTCCTGTCTGTACGTAGATAATTATAGTTTAAATCAGAACCAAAGTTTCCGCTTTCTTCTTTCCTCCGCATCTGGCAATTCCGATTAAACGTATTCCGCGTAAATATGATTTAGAAAATAATTCGCGGCAGAACGCGACACGGTTTTAAACTATATATGTCGGTGCTACCTAAAAAAAAATGGAGAAACTGTAAAAGCTTCTGCAAATAAAAATAAAATTTAAATAAAATAAAATATCGACAGACATATAAATTATAAAAGACAACACAATTCTTTATTATAAAATTATGATTGTCCTTAATAAATTTATTATATATAATATAGAAATAACTTATATATAATGAAATATTAGGTGTACAAAAAAGTTCTGAGCTTTAGATTTCATACAACCGAAATAACAATTTAAATTTTATATATCTTCCCGCCCTTTTGCGATTTTAAAGCGTTGAAATTTGGCCTTCTAAAATGCCATACGGTTTGGCGTTTGATGCACATAACCTCAAAAATCAGTAGTGTTCATGATGGCAATAACAAAAGAGCATATTCGATTTTCCATCCACTTTGCGTTTCATCTGAAGAAAAATGCTGCTGAAGCTACTGCAATGATTTATGCTGCATATGGAGAGAACGCTGTAAGTCATACTACATGTAAAAGATGGTATCAAAAATTTCGCCAAGGAGATTTCAGTCTTAAAGATGAACCGCGTGCTGGACGCCCTCAAAAGATTGAAACGGACGAATTGCAAGCATTGCTGGATATAAACTCTGCGCAAACTAAAAAGGAGCTTGCAGAACAACTTGGCGTTACGCAGCAAACCATTTCCGTACGTTTACATACGATGGGAAAGGTTCAGAAGGAAGACAGATGGGTTTCGCATGAATTGTCCGAAGACAACAAAAATCGTCGGCGTGACACTGCACTCACTTTGCTTTCAAAGTTCCGGAAAAAAGATTTTCTGCATAAAATCATTATAGGCGATGAAAAGTGGATTCTTTATGATAACCCTAAACGTAGAAAATCATGGGTTGACCCTGGTCAACCTTCGACATCGACGCCAAAGCCCAATATCCACGCCAAGAAGATTTTGCTCTGTATCTGGTGGGATTGGAAAGGTGTGTTGTATTATGACCGGGTGAAACAATCACGGCAGACCGCTACCAACAACAATTGACCAATTTGAGCGATGCATTAGAAGAAAAGAGCCATTTACTGGCCAAGGACGTCGTGATCTTGCTTCATGACAATGCTCGACCACATGTTGCGAAAGCAACTCAGGACCATATCTTTGCGTTAGGCTGGGAACTTCTCCCGCACGCGGCGTATAGCTCAGACATGGCGCCTTCCGATTACTACCTATTCCGGTCGCTGCAGCATCATTTGGCTGATACACATTTCGTGAGATTTGAAGAGATACGAAAATGCATTGATGACTTTATCGCTTCGAAGCCGGTGAGCTTCTATCGTCAAGGAATTCGCAAGCTACCCGAAAGATGGCAAAAGGTCATTGATGCAAACGGGGAATATTTCGTTGATTAATATTTTTTTGTTTGTTTTTGAATAAAGATTGAATTTTACAAAAAAAAGCTCAGAACTTTTTTGTACACCTAATATAAGTAAATTTAGTTTAAAGTAAACTTTTGTACAAAAATTATTTATGAAAATTTGAAAATATATTATGTAGAATCTGCATCATATTTTCATATTATGCTTATATATTTTTATTTAAACTTTTTTGTTAAAATAATATATAAATATCTTTAGCACCTTTGGGTCATTGCTTTTTCTTAACTTGCGCATTATCAATTTCAATCCAAGATTTTTTTCTCTATACATACTTGTATAATGACCTTTCTCAATATCTGTACCATGATGAAATATAGCATTTATTACTTTATAGTGCTGTTCAGCTATTAATATTTTAGTTATATTTGTAGTTATTTGGTATAATACATAAATTAAATTTCTGTGGTATCTTTATTAATTTATTTTCCTTTAATGAAAAAATAGACAAATAACAAATATTTCTTTTGTCGACATTAATTCATTTTTAAATAGTATATTATTTTTTTTCACAACGTTCACGTAATTTGTCATATAACTGACACCAATGTGAATATATATGTATTTAATAAATCATTCAGACTGTAACTTTTTTATTCAAATTTTTAATAGAAATAGAAAGAAATAAATTATTATCAATAGTAACTTTTGTATAACCACAGGATTTGCATCGACTAGTAGAATAATTTGATGCTATATTAGATTTTTGAGATAACCATATTTTATACAAAGAGCAATAAGAAATTCGAATGCGAAATCTCGTTTAATAGGAGCCGAAAAATATTCTCCTATAAAGATTGTCGTATATCATAGATACACAAATTATTCATTCCATGTTCATATCGGTGTGCTGCTGGACATTGGAAGGATACACGTCGCTCATACCCGTGCTCATCACATAATGTTCACGTGGCCGGCGACTGCATCCGTGATCGCGTCTCTCTTTTTGGGTCAGCTTACTTGGAGAACATTCAATCTCATCAAGGTCTTTAATATACAATTCAGTTCAGACTCTCTATAGTTTCGGCTCAATCAGCGTTTCGCGTGTGACGTGTGCAAAACTCTTTGATAGTAAGAACAGACATAAACTGGTCGCAAGATGAAATCTGTGATATAGACTAAATGAATCGCGGCATCGACTTTCAGGACATCACTCACAGTCTCAGTATTTTAGAATAATAGCCGATTTTCAAACATTTGGTCCTTCGAGCCGTGAGTAAAAATTCCGAGATGTCGTGTTAGTGTCATGATCAGCTCGCGTCACAGTGATGCTCTGTGATCTCTAAACTATTCTCCGAAGGTGACTTTTCGTGGGCAGCGCGTGTTAAGTTGAAACTTGTGCGTGTTTGTGCACGTGAAGATTAGTGTACTCTTGCGTGTTCAAGATGGCTGACTCCAAGAAGGAAATTGTCAAACTTGAAGTGCCCATTGCTGCTCTCGCGGTCGGCATTGTTGGTCCATCAGGCTCTGCTCATGCTTCCGGGTCGCTCATCTCGACGCTCTTCTCGAGCCAGTTCGGTGCACTCGTCACGAAGCAATTCACTCGCTAGATTGCCAACAGATCTTGCTGTGAAGATGAAGTCTCAACACAGCAGGCTCACCATATTGCGGGAACTGCTCAGTGAGTTTGATGGCTCAACTGTCTCGCTCGAGGAGCTTCATGAATGGAAGGCTCAGGCCGACGAGGAGTTCAAGGCGCCAAAAAGTATTCTTTATTTGAAGTCTCATGGCCATCTTTTCGAGTACTCCATGAATATGCACTTCTCGAACAACTTTTACTTGCAGGCTCAGAGGACGTACTTTGCATTAAAACGAGAAATCGCCAAGACCAAGACACAGCTTGTCAGCTTTGCTCCTCTCAGCTCGTTGGCCAGGAAAGGTACCGGACATATCATTGTTTGAGTTCAGAGGCGACTATGCGGATTAGCCTATGTTCAGCTTCATATGTTTCGAAGTCTCATCCTGGACAACCATCACCTTTCTGATGTGGAGCGTCTTCACTATTTGCGAGGCTGTGTTAAAGGTCCGCCGGCTCAGTTCATATCTAACCTGCTGCCTTTCTTGGAGATTCGTGGAGGCTTCTCACGGATCGCTACGAAAATAAAAGACTGCTGATTCAGTCTCACCTAGATCAACTATTCGCCATCTCGACGCTCACACGGAAGAATGCCACTGCTTTCAATCGGCTCATCACCACCGTGATAGAGGCTCACACGGCATTGATCACATTGAGTGTCACAGATCTGTGTGATCATATCTTAGTATATCATGTTTCTCCGCTCCTGACCGCTCAACTCGAGAAGCATGGGAGATTTCTCCTGGCTCATCGCAAGATTATCCATCACTCACTCAATTGATGGCATTCTTGAATGCTCGAGTTCGAGCGCTTGAGCGTATCGAAACTACTCATCCTCCCTCAGCCTCCCAGACTTAGGAAGACCGCTCTTACGACCGCGACTCGACCAGACAAGACGGCTGTCTCAAAAACCGTGGCATTCTCTCAGGGCTCGACAGCTCACCCCTGTGACTGTTGTGAAGGCCAACACTATATCATCTCATGCGAGCAATTCGGAGATCTTGCACGTCGGCCCGAAGATCTTTGGTAGAGCGCAAGCGTTTGTGGTTTAATTGTCTTGGACAACGTCAAGACGTGCAAAAGCGCAAAAGTGCAAGACGGCTTGTTTTGGACGGCACCATACGATGCTGCATGAGGCCAATCGCAGTTTAACCATGGCAGCCCCAAGCTCATCACAATTCGCTCAACCCTTATCTTCATCGTAACAGTCACCGTCAGCTTATTGAAGGATCGGTGCAGTCAATTCATCGCATGCCAATGTCAAATCATGCTCAGCTCTTTGGGAACAGCTCTAGCTTAAGTTAAAGCTTCTTTAATTGCATACAAGGTACGTCTGCTCATTGATTCAGGCTCAGAACTCAGCTTCATTTCCAAACAGCTTGTACGTCAGCTCAGCATTCCTCGCCAACAATCATCGCTCATCATTCATGGAATAGGAGGCTTAAGGTCAACTCAAACTCTTGGCATCGTGCAACTACAATTGGACTCTTTAACCTCTCAAGACACAATTAAGATCAACGCCCATATTCTAAGAACTGTATCGTCAATTACGCTTTTCAATAAAATGTCAACTCAGGAATGATCACATCTGAAGAAACTGTGTCTTGCAGACTCAGAGTATCATCATCCTCGTCCGATTGACATCATTATTAGTGTGGACTCTTACGGATCAGTTATCAAATCCAACATCATTAAACACCGTCCATCGATGCCAATTGCTCAGCTTTCAATCTTCGGTTGGATAATATTAGGACTCATCAACACATCTCATTCATATATTAGATTTGCTCATCAAGTTTCTGCTCAACAAGAGGATGATATCAAGGAATTACTTACCAAGTTTTGGATTCAAGAAGAGTTACCTGTCGACAATCACTCTCAATTATCACTTGAAGAAGAGGAATGCGAAACTCATTTTCGTATTACTCATTCAAAAGACTCATCTGGACGATACATAGTGCGAATTCCATTCGTCATCTGCAACAACTTTAGGATCTTCTTATCAAACTGCCTCTAGTTTACAAAAGACTTTATGTCGATTCAACAAAAGTGAAGAATACAGCCAGCTCTATAGAAACTTTATAAGGGAATATGAAGAACTCAATCACATGAGAAGAGTTTACGGAGATGATTATGCTCCCGGAATGACCTTGGCACATGACGTTTCGGCATCAGGAGAATTGAGAATCTTGGGTGGCTCTTCGTCGAAGTGCTCTTCTCTTTATCTTCCTTATTACTTGCCTTATCATGATGTAGCTAAAGCCAACAGTTCAATTACAAAACTTCGGATTGTGTTGAATGGTTCAAGCCATACATCATCAGGGAAATCTCTCCATTACATTATGCATTCGGGGGCAAATTTGTTGCTCAATATTATGGACGTTCTCATCTGGATTCGCCATCATCGGAACTTATTTGTCACAGACATCACTAAGATGTACCGACAAGTGAAAGTTCATCCAGAAGATTGGATTCAATGCATCCTCTGGATAGATGATCAACACAATGAAGTCCCTTTTCAGCTCACTACGGTTATGGAACAAAGGCTGGTCCATTCTTAGCAACTCGGGTTCTTCTTCAACTGGTTGAAGATGAAGGACATTTATTCCCGCTTGCTATACCATCATTCATCCATGGTTTATACCATGGTGGATGACATCTTCAGAGGCGCAGATTGACCAATACACAATTGATCAACTCATCTCTGTCGCTCAACAAGTAATAATGCAACGTGGGCGATTTCACACTCGCAAAATGATATGCAACAAACCCAGAATTATTTTCAGCAGTCTCATCCATCAGCTCATCAAAGTCAACACTAATTCTTGACGACCGCGCGACCAAATTACTCGGATTAAGTTGGCTTCCTGAAGAAGACAAGTTCATCTTCTCATCCAAGTTCAGTGATCAGTCAGGTAAACACGAAACGCCTCATCTTATTTGAAGTGGCATAGATATTCGACCCGCTCGGTTTTCTCTCTCCGGTCGTCATCAAGGCAAAGATGCTCTTGCAAGAGCTCTGGTTGCACACTCTGGGCTGGGACGACCCATTACCAGCTCTTCTCAGCTCTAAATGGTTGGCAATAAGGGTCGAGTTCAGATCGCTAGCTAGCGTCTCAATTCCACAATGATTTGGTACATGGAGCTACTCAAGAGAGTGGAACTTCATAGTTTTTCGGATGCATCTCAACTTGCCATGGCAGCAGTCATTTATTTAACTGTCAGCTCACTGGCTGTGACGTCACTTTATGCTCAAAGACTAAGATTGCTCCACTCAAGAAACTAACCATTCTCAGGTTAGAACTTACTGCAGCGCTGCTTCTCGCGAAGCTCATGTCTCAGATACACTTAAATTCAAGATAGATTCAACTCATTTGTGGACGGATTCTCAAGTCACTCTCTTATAGATGAAATCTCCTACATCTTGTTGGAAAGATTATGTCAGGAACAGAATAGCCCAAATCCAACAATTGTCAACAAATGCCACGTTTCTGACTCTATGAATTCAGCAGACTGCGCTTCTCGAGATGTTTCGACTGATCAACTCATTGCTCATTATGGTGGACCGGACCTCAATGGCTTACTTAGTCTCAAGAGTTCTGGCCAGCTCAGCCAGAACTCTCTCCAGGACTTATTAATATGGAGGATATCCTCATCCTGGATTGGCATTGCTTGCTGCTGCCCCGGCACCAGCATATCATTGGGACTTAGTGTACAGATACTCGTCACTCAATAAATTGCTTAGAATCACAGCACTCTGTTCCAGGCTCATATGCAGACTCAAGCTCAGCTCTTCTCCCACTATTATCATTCTCACACAAAATATTGAATAAGCTAAGCTCTTCTGAATCAAGCAGCATACTTCTCTCATGAAATCAAGATACTCAGCTACGGATCTCAACTACCATCCGCCCATGTCTTCTTCAGATTGACGGCATTCATCGATGATCAAGGTGTCATTCGTGTTGGAGGAAGACTCAATGAACTCTCACTCAGTTATCAAGAAAGGCATCCAGCAATCCTGCCACGTCACTCAGCTCTCATCTCTCATCATCGACCATGCTCACAAGACCACTCTCCATAGTGGCACTCAACTGACGCTTGCTAAAATCTGTCAGACTTACTGGATAATTGCTGGGAGAGCTCCAGTAAAATCTTATATACTCAAATGTATAGTCTGCGCTCGATAACGAGAAATTCGTGCACGTCAGCTCATGGGTCAGTTCCTTCTCCCATGAATCACTCCCTTTTTACACACGGGAGTGGACTACGCAAGACCAGTACAGCTCAAAATGTGGAAAGGTCGAGGCTCTAAAACACATAAGGGCTGGATCTGTATGTTTGTGTGTCTCGCAACGTCTGCAACCACGGAAGGCGACCGCCTGAGGCGCGTCTCTAGTGCGCGCTCTTATTAGATCACTCTCGTTACGGTCATCTTGCATAACGCATATCGCTCGAGATTGTGCTCATTTTCGGACTCTTGGGTGTTTCGTGCAAGGTTCGATGAGTTTTGTTACGGGGACTGCTCTACACTCAGCAATCATCAAGATTTGAAGGTGATCAAGTGTACTGTCGGACATTGAAAGGATACACCATCACATCGCCCCCATGCTCACCACATGGCCGGCGAGTGCATCCGTGATCGCATCTCTCTTTTTGAGTCAACTCACTTGGAGAACATTCATTCAATCTCTTCAAGGTCTCCAATACACAGTTCAGCTCAGACTGTCTATAGTTTCTTATAGGCTCAATTAGCATTCCGCGTGTGACGTGTGCAAAACTTTTTGATAATGAGAACAGATATAAACTGATCGCAAGATGAAATCTGTGATATAGACTAAGTAAATCGCGGCATCGACTTTCGGGATATCACAGTTCCAGTATTTTAGAATAATATAGCCGATTCTCAAACAGATATCCTTAATCTATAAACTGCAAATCTGTTTGCTATTTTTATATTTAAATTATGACATTGCAAGATGTGATTATTACTTAAAATATTAAAAAACTTATTAACTTCTAAAAATCTTCTTATTATTGCAAATAGATTTTTGATATTTTCTGAATATATATATTCCAATTTTTTAAATATTTCGAATGTTTGATTAGTAACAAAAAATAAAGTGTTATCTTTTTTATCTTGTAATTTCTTAATTGTACTAATTTTGCATGTCGTGAAAAATTTCGATTTGTAGAACCTACATTATTAATACATGCTCGCAAAGTTGTGTATTTTTTTAAATATTTGTTACTATGTAACTAGCGATACTATATAAAACGCTATTTTCTATATAATTTAATTCTTCTACTTTTTGAGGTACGTATGACATATCAATATTTGATTGAGTAGGAATTTCCGAGAAGTTTACAATCCTGAGAATGATTACAATGCTTTGAAGATTTATGTTCGGCAATATCCAAAAAATCTTGTAGAATATATAATTTCTTCTTACCTTTTTTTTTATAATAAAAATAAAAGAAAAAGACGCCGAAAACAAGCTCAACGATCGCTAGATGCTATGATCGATATCACGTGACATTACATTATTAAAAAAAATGGCGGACCAATCAAAACGTTTCAAAATTGAGATATTGAAAAGATACATGATGGACACTCTTACTAAAGGGTCTCTAATTGACCATTAACACTGCTGCCTCGTAGTGACGAAAATTGCAACCGTAACCTATACGGGCGGCGACAATAATAATAATAACGATGACGTTTCTTAAAAGTAAATTTCTATAGAATCGGACTTTGAATTGAATATTTTTCTCACAGGACACGTAGAAAAAAATTAAAAACATTTTTATGATATAATTTAAACCCAAGCTATCGATTGCGCTTATTCAGAACTTGATCGGTTCAGCGGTTATTGAGATCCGATAATCTTGATACTTAGCAACTCGCAGGCTCGCGTAAAGAGACACGGCCGGTCTCGCGCTCGTGAAGCGCTGACGCTTACACTTGGCGACGAGCCACGACCGTGTATCTCGATACTATTTTTCTAAATTGTTCTATTTCACAATTTACTGTATAATATTGAAGGACATATTATTCAATATTGAAAAATGTATACGTTAAAAACATGAATGTGTACCGATAATAACATCAGAAATTTTAGTTTTTTTTAAAGCTAACTTCTTTTTCTGACCTGTCCATGTATATACTTGAGCCAATTCATTCCCAATTGTTTGGGACATGATATTTCGTACTGTTTTACAGACAGTCTCTCCGCTTACCTTTGACATTTTTTGTATCTGTAACAAATATATTTCGAATATTCAAAAAAGAAACATAATAAAAAATATACATTTCCTATAGTGTGTTTCGAAACTGGATTTTCCAATTCAACTTTTAAAATGTATTTTATCCAGTACTTTGAACTTTTCTGAAATCCAGTAGACAATGTATTGGCATTATGTTAATTTATATATTGAAAGAAACAACAAATTCAAAGAATATTTTTCCAGTCTGGATAATGCTACACTGAACACGTCTTCAAAATTTATATTTATTACTATTAGATAAACAGTTTTAAAGTAAATATTGTAATTGTATTTTTTATAAATAACAAAATGTAAATGACGTGAAATATAAATGACATAAAAATAAACGTAAAATTATTAACACTATAGCAACATCTAAGTAATTTTTCTTTATTTGAAAATAAATAAATACAAATCTTCACATGTATTTTTACGACTTTTATATTTCTGATATTTTACTTTACTTTATTTTACTTAATCTTAAATCACAATCTCGATTAGAAATAATTTTGTTGCGGTGAATTATCTCTCTATGTTCTATTTGAATGTATATATATATGAGGAACCTTTTCACCATAAATAATTCATTAATTAAAAAGAATAAACTAGTGACGTACAAAAACGTAACGTAAAAAAATGATTACAAAATATTGTGAAAGTTACTTCAGTGTAATATAAATTTACAGATAAATTGATAAATTCATTAACTCCGCAATTTATACCCTATTTTTTTATATTTCAAAAATACAAATCGAGATTTAGATCGTCTTATAGGACACAAAATGAAAAACAATAGTTTCACAGCAGATACAAGTAAGAAACAAATTTAAAAATAATTATTTTTTTATGACTGTAATAAAGGACTAAAAAAGATTTACTAAAAGAAATAACCGAAATATAAAATCATTTATAAAAGACTAAGAATGCCTAATCATTATTTATGAAACATAAAACAATTCACTAATTATTATTATATCCGTTTTGCATTGTATAACATTTCGTATATTTTACAGATTTACAAATTATAATAGACTTACGAATTGTCATCGAACGGCATCATTTTGCAACTGTTCGTTGAAATCGTTCAATTCTTGTAGTGAGTGGAAAATCTGATAATAGGTTATTATTGTTTTCTTGTACTGAGTAGGATTCACCTCTCTCATTTTTAAATAAATGAATGACGTGATTGAGCTTACGTTTAATAATTGCGTATTTTTGTAAAAATTCTCTTCGGCATACTTTGTCTGAAACACAAAATAATTACAAATATAAATAGAACATAATTCTATAATGTGATAGCAGTGAAGTAAAAACAATAAAACTTATCACAACAAGACTTATAACCTTCATTTGTGGCAATACATATATTTAAATGATTATGTACTGGATTATTTTCAGTTCGTCCAGAAGGCGGAAATATAATTTCGGAAACTATTTGCGGCCCACCTATTGAACCTCCTATAAAACGACACAAAAATATTTCTCGGGGGTGTGAGGGGGGGGTGATAGCACTGCATTATCAATCGAAAACAGTTAAAATTTGCAACCCAAATTTCGATCTCATAATATATTGCGAAATATTGCATAAAACGCAAAATTTTTCTCGTCGAAAAAGGAAATCAAAACGGATAGAGTTTGATTTTGCATTTTCAATGAAAAATTATGAAACATATCGTTTAATTTCCAACACACACAATCTAATGACGTTACATCACCACATTTCCCTAATAGTACAGGACGTCCTCAGGATGATCCTGTATAAATCCTGAATATCCCATATGTAGGATGGGACATATGTAGGACATGTTTATGACATTACACTTAGACAAAAATTTCTGGACGTCCTGTACTAGCAAATAAGCGCTTCATTACGACCTGGAGACGTCCTCGGGATGTCATCCTCTCAGGCTGTCCTGAGGACTTTCTTAGGACAACTTTAGTAGGATAATTTCAGGATAACTTTAGAATATCCTACAAGCATTTTTAGGGAGCAGTATGTCCGTAATCCTGTGGACGCCCATAATGTAACCAATATTGATCCAGAATGTTATGTTATTATAGTATTTTTAGAATACGTTCCAGGACTGTGTCAGGACAATGTCAGGATTATTAACAATTATTTATTAAAAATGCGTTATATGTATATATATATATATATATAAAGATATAAAGTTTCTTTAAAAATTAATTATTTAAAAAAATATTATTTACGTTAAAGAATTTATAGTTTATATATATGTATATTGTTATATATATGTATATTTTATTTTATATGTTCAAAATGAGAATTTTTATGTTTTGTATAACTAACGAGTTATAATTAATAAAACTTGATACATTTATGTATAACGCATTTTTAATAAATAATTGTTGATAATCATGATATTGTCCTGACACAGTCCTGAAACGTATTTTAAAAATACCATTTAATAATATATTCTGGCTCAAGTAGCAAGTTGATGCCATTATGATGATGATTTAAGATCATTTTTGATCATTCGTCGTCAGGGTACTAAATAATGACGTAAAATAATGTAACATTTGTCACGAAATATTATTGGCATAAATATATCGTCATTTTTTAGACATTTTTAATGAATAAATAATGAAACATTATTAATTATTATCTTTTTTGATTAACTATAATATATAAATAAGAAAAATATTTCCCATATTTAATACAATTATTAACAAATTCATAAACAAGTAAGCAAAATATATTATACAACAATTTTCATAAGGAAAATGATTCTCATAAAACATAATATAGGTTCACGGTTCTATATATGTAATTAAATTTATCTACAAGATACTCAAATTATCTACAAGAATTACATGTGCAATCAAGATTTTAAAATTGAGACTATTTACACAATATAGTAACATTCATTAACCAGATTTATCATATTTTAAGCTAAAATATTATAATCACTTATTTCTTCATTTTAGTAGCAAGTTTCATCCCAATACAGAAGTTAAGCGACATCGAGCAAGTGGATGGGTGTCCGGTTTTTGAAACATGGTGATAGGAGATAAGAGATGTTTCATCAATTTCTCTCATTTTTTTCATTTTTTAATTTTTTTCTACTTATTTTCCATAAGGAGTGTCACGTATAATATAGATTTTCAGTATTAGCAGTCAATATCGGAACGCGATCGTTTTCAGGATGTCCCTAAAATCCCTGAAGTCATCCTAAAGTCGTCTTAAGAAAGTCCTCAGGATAGCTTGAGGCTGAGTGGAGAACATCCTGAGGACGTCTCGAAGACGTAATGAAGCGCTCATTTGCTAGTCCATAGGACGTCCTGTTTACGTTTCACAGGATCATAACAGGTAGTTCTCAGGATATCCGGCTCATCTAATGGGATGTCCTTATGTTATTAGGGTTGTCATGATTATGTTATGTTCTGATTGTTCGTTTTTGGGTCAATACATTTAAGTACTTTACCCTGGGATTGGACCGGTTTGTGAATTAATCAACTCCGAATAAGAAACGAATTTTATAAATTTTATATCGCGGATCTTTCTTATTAATTTGATTATAATTAGGATAATTTATTTTGAAATCAATTTCTCTCAATTTATATTTAGGAATTTGCTTGATTATTTTAGTTTTAAATTGACTTTCCAATTTTTTAAGTTTTAAGAATAATGGGAAGGGATCTTTATTTAAAATTATCGTTTGATTTAATTGAAATCTTAATCTTTTAATTTGAACTCTGCGCCCACCTCTTTTGGGCATGAATGCCTTTGAAATCAATTATTTATTATTGAGATTCTAAATTCAAATTATTTAGTCACAACACCATTGGCTGCGACTGAATGATACGCTACGCTATTGTCAACGACCGAATTTGGATTTAGAATTATTTTGATCTGATTTATATTAATCAAGAAGTATTAAGAAGAATAAGATTTCAATTTTCCATTTATCTTAGTTTTAAATTACCTTTATTTAGTCGAGGAGATTTTTAAATTTTAATTCTCCTAAGAGAAATATTACAAACAAAGATTTATTATAAATTTAAAGATTCAACCCTAAGGTTGATCTAGCACGATTTATGAGTGATAATACGAACTGACTATTGCTATCGCCACGTTTTACAGAACTTAACTTGACCTTCTCTAAAAATCTCTTTCAATCTCTTTCACTTTTATCTTTCTGATCTGCTGTTTTTTCCGCACGCATATTTATAGGTGGAAATGGTCAAAACCCCCGCGCGAGCTTCTCATCACTTCCTTCTCTCGGACCCATAATTAAGAGGGGGGAAAGTTCTTTTTCAGAGGTGTCATCTGAATTCTCGTTTGTAACAGCCATAGCCTGGTACCAACAGGAATTTAATCAATAAATCAATATATCAATATCTTTATCATGTAGCATGCATTCCTTCATTTAAAAAATTATAAGATTTAGATAGCCGTGACACTTTTCCCCTTAAGTCATACGTAGTACCTTATGTATTTATACGTAGTACCTTACTACGTATGAATAATACTAATTAATCTGACACAAAATTAGCTTATTTCTATACAGAGATTACTATTATTTTTATTATCATTGTATTTATATATTTGTTATTTTTAATTTTATATATTTTGTTGTTTTTAATTTTATTGTTTATGATTATTTATTTATTATTTGTTGTTATTTATTTATTTGAAAGTAATATGGTTTAAATACAAAATATGTTCCACTTTTTCCTTTTTTTCTGTGTGTGTTTGTTTCTTTGTTGTTTGTTGTTTGTTTTTTTTGTCTATTTGTTTGTTTTTAAATTATTATTTATTTGTTTATTCTAGGTAATTATTGTATTGGATATTATTGAGTATTTATTTATTACATATGTTACATGTCAAATAAATATATTTTCTCTGTAATCGGTTTTTTTTTTAGTTAACTTCTAATACATTTTTCACAATTTATTAATTTTTTAAATTTAAAAAATGTCTTATTACATTTTGCGCATTTTGTTCTGATGTCTATATTGTTCTCATTTATAATTGTGTGGCTGTGCCATTTTGCAAGGGGAACTTTTTTGAAGTTTTCTGCGCTATTTTTCGTTGAGTCAAAACAATCTCCACATATTTTCCTTTTGGGAGGTATGGTTTCGTAAAATATGTAGTCGTAATACTTTATCTGTGATTTATTAAATTTGTCTGGTCCTGTAATGCATTTTAGGTCTGGATCTCCTAGCATCTTTTCGTAGTTTACTTTTTGGTTTTGTTGTTTCTGTATCTTAAAAAGAAATAAATTTATTATTATATTTATTTATTAATTAATTTTCTCAGTACTTACAACACAATCAAATTCTGGATCTCCTATTTGTTTTTTAAAGTTTTCCATTTCCTTTTCGTCTTTTTGCATTTTATTTATTGGTTTAAAATTTTGATGTGTAGAGTCCGTCTCATACGAGAATGATTCTGAATGATACTTTTAATTCGGCAAGGCTCTTGGCCCTTAACTATGCCACTCTTATCTTATAGTTCTCTTTTGTTTGGATGTGAAAGGTATTGGATTTCATTACGGGCAAATGTTTAATGTGGACTTATCTGTTGCTTCTGTTACGTCCAACCCGAGATAAATATATTTTTTATATATATTTTTTTTATAATTGATGGGGCTTGGAAGGACGCTCCAAATACCCTCTCGCAGGTGGTCGCGCTGAGGCGTTCCTACGAGTCGGACACACTGTGCAGAGCCACGAGTGCGAGTCAACGTCTTGAAAAAGACGCTATGATTTCGACTGCGTGACGTGCGTCCGTCGGTCCGTAATTTAGGCAAGAGAATTTAATCTCTTTTGCCAGGGACAGGACCATGCGCGAATCTCGGATGATTAGGAATGAAAGAGGGAGCAAATAACTAAACGGTGAATAATTTAAATTTTACATATAATTAATAAATTTAAAACATTTACAAGGTTGGGTACGCAAAGTCGTATACAAGATCGTATCATTATACATTTTTTTGTTTTACGTTGGAATATATTTATTGACGATATATTTATAAAGATATAAGACAAGAAGGGTGTTATGTACAGAAATTCGTGTGTTTAGAAATCGCCGGATATATTGTTTGATTTTTCTGAGTATAATTCATTTTTAGATTTTTTTGTTATTAATTTATTTTAAATTATTTGTTGATTGTGGGTGGTTATTCTGAGGAAGTCGGGAGGAAGTCGGATTTTCGTTAGTGAGGTCTAGGGGAGGAGGGGAAGGAGTTCGTAATTCACAGAACTCGTCTAAGGACTTCTGGGTGCGGAAATCTGGATATATTTGAGGATCATGGCGCTCTGGGAATAGGACACTGAAATCTGGGGGTGATCCAGGTTCAGTTTTGATTGGGGAATAGGATGGAGGAGATAGGTCTAAGTAAAGGGGTCTCCAGCTGGAACTATTCGTGGTTTCTTGATATGTTGAAACCTCGGATGTCCTCGGCGAAGGATAGTTCCCCGTCAGGCGAGCTCGCTTGTTCCGACGGTAACGGAGCCTCTTCAGGGCTCGCCTCCGTCTTTGAGCGTCGGTGGGTGTGGATGATGCAGTTTTCACTAAAGAAATGGATTTGGAAAGAAATGTCATTAATTCGTCTGGGACCGATCGGAGTCCGAAAATAAAATGGCGACTGCGAAAAGAAATATGGCGGGTCTGTAAAAGGAATATATTTGTCGAGAATGGAATACGATTTTTTGTTCACGTGGGATGGAGCGAAGAGAAGAAAACCAATTTTTTTGTGGAATTTACTGGTTGTATACGGGATATGAAGAATCCCGTTTTTCTTAGGGCGAAAGGTTTCTCGTCGCCTCATAGTCGGTGAATTTAGATAAATTTCTCGACTCGTTTGACATTTTTTATATGGGGGAAATATAGGTTACGAGTGGATATAGGTTTTGAAGACATGAGATTTTCGTTGTGTAATAAGCATTATTTAGGTCGTCCGGTATTTGGCTGGAGGAAAACAGGAACAGACAGGTTCACACTAAAGGTTTCTGATGACGACGACGACGACGAACTTAGAGTTATACGAGGATTTTATCCTATTCATAAACACGCGGGCTGAAAAAATTTTCTTTCGACATGACAATAACTATGCAGGCATACTGAAGGGGGAGAGAGAGAGAGAGAGAGAGAGAGAGAGAGAGAGAGAGAGAGAGAGAGACGTGTGAGTCAGGAAAGCATAGAGGTACTAGAAGACAATAGAAAAACACGCTCGCGCAGGCCCGCGTAAATGACTTTCAAAAAGGAAGAGTTGTGAAAAATTTAGGATAAAGGGAGAGATAAACGTAAATTTGAATTTATGTTACCAAGTATAAGTCGAATTTATTTTTTGCATATATGAATATGTTTTGTTACAGAGTTATTCTTCTTGTTACAAAATTAAATATAGGAATATTATATAAAAATTATAACTCACGATTCAATAAAATTATAGTAGTAATTTCTTTAAATTTTAATGTAATTAATTCTAAAAATACAATATCAAAATATGTATCCAAAAATGGTAAATTATTTATTTGCGTTCTCACAGCAAGTTCCGATATCCTTTTGGTTGCCTCGGACGGTTTGATGATATCGGCGTCGATGTAATTGTTAGGTAGACATAGTTCTATCTCCTTGATCAAATAACGTGCGCACTCGTTAACAGTATCGACGACGGATGCTAGATGGTTTATACGGGCATCGACACATTTGACGATATTCTCCATCCGTTGAAAAGTAGCTTGTTACATTACAATTGCAACGGAATAAGTTTTCCTTTTTTCGACGGAGGTTGTTCCGCTTTTCGAGTCTGCTTGCGTATTTCCGGTATTGTTTTCTTTAGGAAAATTTTCATTTTCCTTATACATCACCAATACAGCTTTCGCACCGTAGGCAAAGGTGAAGTTGATGAATATGTTTGCAAATGTGATGGGATTTACTTTGCTTTTGCTGCTTCCCTTAAAGTATGCGCTCATGTACCGAATACTGTCTTGAAATTGCTGCCACGTGTCCGGATCAAAGCTGATTCCTTCTGCAGAATTATCAATTTAACGACAGGCTCGAAGATCTTTTTTTTAGATAATTGTAATCCCACGTGTAATTTCTTCGTATAAGAGGTATTGAGAGGGTACGTCGTAGAAAGCAGCAAATTTTGTTCCACATTTTGCACATAGTTCTCAAATATCTTGCGAATGTTTTCTAGTTTAGTGGAATTCGCAGCTTTTTGTTGTCCGGCCATATTACTCGATGAGAGAATTTTGAACAAAATGTTCACTTTTAACAAACGAAAACTCGAAGGAATATTTTCGAAGTAGACGCTTCGAATGTCGTTACTCGAGTGAAGCAGTGTAGCGGTATATTACCTACCTATACTGCATCATCCCCTCCTTTGAAATAAATAAAAAAGTACGATTTATAAATAATATACAGTTAAACCGATTCTAGAAGATTCTAGAAGAAACGCGTATTTTCGCTTTGCCTCTGCTTTTTTACAAGGAAAAACTTTCCTCGAATAACAGAATTATTACAGATTCGATCATGTTCGAACACACGCGAATCTTCGATGTTAGATGAGAAAAATTTTAAATAAATAAATTATTGAACATTCGAATAAACTATAATTTTACGTTGCTCTTTTTCAAGGAAAGAATTTTCTCGAATAAAGCGAATATTACAGGTTCGATCACGTTTGAACGTGTCAGGGTATTGATGAGAAAATTTAAAAATCATCGTAAAATCATCGTAAAATCATCGCATAAAATGCAGAAACTATTTCAAGAAGAAGAAGAAAGTATCGAAATATACAATAGAAGCACGAGTAAGAAATATTTTATAAATGTTTAAAATTTGTTAATGTTTAATTTGTTAAATGTTTGAAGAAGCGAGAACTTTCCTTCCGAAAAATTTAAATAACTATTTATTTGGACGTGCTATATATCTGGCGCCATTTATACGCCGTTAGTAAACAAAAAAAAGTGAAATCCAAAAAGGGTCAAGCTACAAGTAATATAAATTTTTCAAGAAAAAATGATTTATTACCTGGGCTGAGATAGCATTCCTACCCCTTACCCTCTCGAAACTACAGGATAATTCTACAATTTTTTATAAATCTCTTTTGGAAAAGATTTTCCCTATATATAGTGCGTTTTGCGCTATCTAAAACTATTTCTGAGTTGAATTCTTTCGTGCTTCATCTCGGTTTCGTCACGCGAGTTTTAAAAATTTCGGCTTATTTTACGCGAATAAAGGTGCGAAAAATGGGCAGTGAAGTGATTAAAAGAAGCATCAAGTTAGCATCAATGTTAGATATTCGCATAAACACGGAGAAATTTTTATCTCAAATATCTAACGTTTCACTTGATGTCAACTATCTGCTTTTCACACGTTTTTCCTGCGAATGTTCTGATACAATATTGGGAGTATTGTATCAGCTAGGATATTTTGGTACCGACGCGCGTTTACTCCGGATTGCCGGAGAAGTAATTGAAACGCGACGTGCGGTTGGACACGAGGAGGAAGATGTGGGTGGTCACATCCGAAATCTCCTCTCTCACCTCCACAATGGTAAGTGACTCTATTATTTTTATAAAAGTAACTCATATATCGAACTAGTGATTTAGCTAATTTTTAATAATAAATTATAGTAAGAAATGCACGGCAAAGAATCACTGCGGTGGTGAATCCGCTCACGCAAATTCGAAGGCGACGAACGGAGGATGAGATAGAAGCAGATCCAGCACGTAAGCAATATTATTAAAAACTAGACAGGAGTAATGTTAAAAAATAAAAATTTTCCAAGATTAAAATATTAAATGTTTTTAGGAAGAGCACGTATTGAACCTACGCAGGAATTAGAGGAGGAGGTGCTAGAAATTATTCAGCTCTCATCTGGTAGGTTTGCATTTTTAAATAAATAATTTTTAAAACAAATAATAAAAAATTAGAAAATCTTAATACAATTTTGTTTTTAGATACGGAAGTAAGTACTCCCGATCAGCGAGTGTTTTCACCCGGTAAGTCGATAGAGAGAAAATATTAATTAAAATACATAATATCTTTATTGATTAAGGACATAATATTATTATCGAAAATAAAAATTTACGATATATTTTTTCTTAGAATACGACCACATGTAGTCCCCCGTAGTCCCGGGAGAGAGAATTTAGAACGATGAAGAAGGGAAAGAAGAAGAAAAAGAAGAAGAAGAAGAAGAGCAACAAGAAGAAGAAGAGGAGGAGGAGGAGGAGGAGGAAATGGAGGAACGCGAGGGAGAACCCGAAGGGGAAGAGGAAATTGGAGAAACACCGCCTGGTATATAATCTTTTTTCTTACTTTTTACGATTTATGTTCGTATTCAATTTTAAATTATCGAATTTTTTAATAGGAATTCCTCCCAGCCCTATTCTCCATGTGAGAAGAAGACGCTATCGATAAAAGGCGAGTTACCTCAGAAAAATACGCTTGTTTACTAAATTAAAACGAACATAATATTTTAAGCAAACTCAAAGTATTTTCTATAAAATATGTTTCTAATTTTTTTGTAACTTTTGCACAGAAGCGAGCAATGAAGAGCCGCAGCGTGGAGGAGGGCTTCCATCTCGGGAAAATTTGGAGGAGGGGGAGGTGGAGGAGGAGCAGAAAATAGCAGGCGAAGAAAGAGAAGAGGAAGAGGAGAAGGAGGAGGCGGCGGCTGAGGAAGGAGGACAAGTGGAAGAAAAGAAGGAGGAGGAGGAGGAGGAGATGACGGGAGAAGAACAAGTGGAAGAGGAGAGGGAGGACGAAGAAGAAAGGGAACAAGAGCGTGTTGGTCACGAGGTCAGAAATTTTAATCATTTGTTATTAATCGGAAAAAATTCGCGCCGCTTTAGAAATTTCGCGATATTAGGAAGAGAGGCGATATTCCGTGTGCGTCCGCTACCCGAAGGAGTCAATGTCTATAATTGGCTTGAAAACGCGTTCGCCGAAATTCATGCCTACGCGTTACATACCTCCGAACCGCACGATTATGTGGGATTTTCATTCGATTCGGAGGATTTAACGCACGG
Source organism: Pogonomyrmex californicus (assembly GCA_024349325.1). Taxonomy (NCBI): domain Eukaryota; kingdom Metazoa; phylum Arthropoda; class Insecta; order Hymenoptera; family Formicidae; genus Pogonomyrmex; species Pogonomyrmex californicus. The sequence goes on from JAECZD010000022.1 coordinate 879,678, forward strand.
CCCGGCGGGATTATCGTTTCGACCGGCACGCGACTTAACTCGCGAGGACATTTGGCGCCTCGTGAGTTCAGTAGCGCAAAGTGCCAGAGGTCTCGATATCGCGCGGGATTTTAACGTACGCGTTTTCAATGTCGCGGCACCCAGAGATCGCGGACGCGTTTCAAATAAACTCACGCGGGAAGACGTTGCGAAACGTTCGATTTTATCAATCCCCAATTCCGATAATCTAATGTTTTCCCCGCTCTCTCGTGACCGCGCAAATTTATTACGAACGCGGTACGTTGCATGCGGGGTAACTTCACGAGCGGTGGAATGTGGTAAGACATCAGAATTCCTCGTTACAACGCGAACTCGCGTTGGATTTGACGAGGAGAGCTGGTGTCGCCATTCCACCGGAGGGTTGTGGAATTCGGGAAATAGAATGTTTCCAACGCTTTCTCGCCGCATCTAATATAGCTATTGTTGTTTATAATTCTACTACTTTTGGACGCGGCGAGAGACCCTTATTTGACGGAAGCACGGTACTCGCCTCTCTAGAACCTTTATATCGGCTAAATATTATATATAACGAGCAACATCGCCATTATAGCCCAATTTTAAATTTAAAAGCAGCCGCGGGGAGTAGAGGGGGGTATTGTATTCTATGTAATATCGGGTATCGCGAGAAAAGGGGTCACCGCTGTTCGAATAAATGTTCGCGTTGTAACAACGTGCCGCCGTGCGATCAACGCGAAATCGTGGAACTCGTTAGGTGTGAGAGTTGCAAATGTTCGTTCTTCGGAAACGCATGCTTCGAACATCATCGCGCGACAAAGTCGTATGACGGTAAAACTCCGACGAGCGTTTGTAACACCATTCGTCTCTGCGAAGGATGCGGGCGGGTTGTAAAAACGACAAAAAAACACGAATGCGGCGTTTCTTTTTGTAAAATCTGCAGTTTGCAAAAACCCGTAAATCATCTTTGTTACATGCAGCCTCTCTCTCGCGAAGACAGATCCTCCGTTGTTGAGTGCGGCGGGGATTCTTCTGTATTTGCGAGAGAGAGCGAGCAGAATAACTCAGGTGAGCGGAAATGCAAAAAGGGACGAGTGGCATTCGTGTTTTATGATTTTGAGACACGCCAAGACCAATCACTTGAGGGAACCGAAATAAAAATTCACGTCCCGACTCTGTGTGTCGCGCAACAGATTTGCGATTCGTGCGCGGAGATAGATGATTTGTCGGTGCGATGCGAGTGGTGCGGAGTACGCGAATTTGTTTTTCGCCAAGATCCGGTAAAACAATTTATCGAATTCGCAACACGTCCTACAAAACATTTTACACGTATTATTTGCATAGCGCATAACGCGAAATCGTTCGACGCGCAGTTTATCCTTCGGCACATTGTAGAAAATTATTCCGGATTAGAACCTCGCGTAATTTTAAACAGTACAAAAATTATGGTCCTAACAGCGAATCGCACGAAATTTATCGACAGTGTTAATTATATGCCAATGCGTTTGTCAGAATTACCGAAGGCCTTCGGGTTACCGGATACTTGTGACAAAGGTGTCTTTCCGCACTTATTTAATACTGTCGATAATCAAACATATGTCGGTCCACTACCCGATGTTCGCTATTACGCGCCCGAAACCATGCGAACAGAGGAACGCGAACGTTTTCTCGCGTGGCACGCAGAAATGTCGGGAAAAAATGTAATATTTAATTTCCAACGTGAAATACTCGAGTATTGTCGCACCGATGTTGATATCCTTCGCCGAGCATGCATGGCCTTCCGAAAAATATTCTTGCAGCGGGGAAACGTGTGTCCATTCGAGGAATGTACAACTATCGCTTCGACGTGCATGAGAGTTTTTCGGAAAAATTTTTTGCGCGAAGGAGAAATAGGAATCATTCCTTCGGGTGGATACAGGTTTAAAGATAACCAGTCGTGCAAAGGCACGCAATGGTTAATTTTGAAGGAACGTGAATTAGGTCATCGGATAATTCACGCGGGACGCGGACGCGAGTATCGTTTAGCGGAAGGCATGCTCGTCGACGGATATTACGAATGCGAGAATGGGGGTGAGACGCGGCGTCACGTCTTGCAATTTCACGGTTGCTTTTTTCACGGATGCCCGTCTTGCTATCCATTAAATCGTGATAAAACGCTCGAAAATTTTAACGACACGTTTGACGCGCGTTACGAACAAACGGTCGCAACGTCTTGGCGATTACGTCGTCAAGGATATATCCTAACGGAAAAATGGGAGTGCGTTTTCGACGAAGAAATGCGCGAGAATCGAGAGATGCGAGAATTTCTCGAAAATCACCCCATGGTGCAAATCTCATCTCTCGATCCTCGCGATGCATTTTTCGGCGGACGCACCGGCAATATCGCGACTCGATACGAGGTTACGGGCACCGAGAAGATACGGTACGTAGACGTATGTTCTCTGTACCCGTATGTACTCAAGAGCGGAGTTTTCCCAATTGGTCACCCGGATATTTATGTGAGCGAGGAATGCGCCGATTTAATTGGAATCGCGCCAAATTTTAATTTTACTCCGGTCGAGGGTCTCGTACGTTGCCCCCCACGTGATCTCTTCCACCCTGTACTACCGTACCGCGTGCGCGGTAAATTATTATTTGCTCTTTGCCGTACATGTTGCGAATCATTTTCTCGTGACGCGTGCACTCACGACGATCCTGCGGAGCGTGAGTTCGAAGGCACATGGGTGTCCTGCGAATTACGCAAAGCAGTCGAAAAAGGTTATCTCGTGACGCGGGTAGACGAAATTTGGCAGTACAAATCTACGCGTTATAACCCCGAAACGCAACAGGGAGGGCTGTTTACCGAATACATCAACACTTTTTTACAACTGAAACAAGAGGCGAGTGGGTGGCCGAGCGAATGCAACGACGATGTTGCTAAAGAACGCTACCTGAGGGAGTATGAAGCAACCGAAGGTATCGTTCTCGATAAAAGCAACATCGTACGTAATTCCGGCTTACGCTCCGTCGCGTAAACTCTGCCTTAATTCGTTTTGGGGGAAATTCGGCCAGCGGAGTAACCTGCGGAATACAGAAATAATAAGATCCCCTCAGCGTTTCGCCGAATTGCTGTCGAGTCCCGAACACGAGATAGTCGGTGTATTGCCCGTTAACGAGGATGAGATATACGTTTCATGGCGGTTAAAGAGCGAAGCGGTGGTACCTTCACCGGTAACTAATGTGGTGATAGCGGCATACACGACGGCACAGGCGCGATTAAAATTATACGAATATTTGGAAAAATTAGATCGTCGCGTATTATATTATGATACGGATTCATGTATATATACGAGCAGCGGTGATCCCGAGGAGTACGAACCGCGTACAGGTAATTTTTTGGGTGACATGACCGACGAACTCGAGAGTTACGGGCGTGGTAGCTTCATTGAGGCGTTTGTCTCTGGCGGACCGAAATTTTACGCGTACGTGGTACGTACACCGGACGCACGAAAATACGAAATATGTAAAATAAAGGGGATTAAATTGAATTTTGAAAACTCGAGGCTGCTTAATTTTAAGAGTATTTATAATTTATTATTAAATAGGGAAAAAGAGGAGGAGGAAGAGATAAATCTGCGATTTAAAACAATTCGCCGCATTGCGTTTCACGAAGTAATAACGCGAAACGAGGTGAAATGTGTGCATCTGTTTTATTAAAACGCAGATTTATCGACAATCTTCTTTCTTATCCCTATGGTTTTACGATATAATATTTTACTTAAAATTAAGTTAGGTTAAGGCTCGGATTTTCCCCGTCCTCCCACAAATGTAAATATGTACAGAATATGTATACGGAATAAATATGTTTGTAAAAATTAAAATTATTTTTATTTTAGTTATAGTTTATTTTAGTATTAAATTTAAGAAAAAAAATGCGAAATTTGAAAAATGTATATTGTACGGTTTCGATTAGAAAATGTAAAATTACAAATGTAAATTTGCGTTTAGTTATTAAGAAAAAATATAATAAAAATATTTATTTCTCTAATCGTAGGAAAAAGTATAATAAAAATTTTGTAAAATTAAATTTTTAAATCCAATTTTTTCCCACTTTCCTATAATTTTCCCATAACTTTCTTTTATCGCTAATTTTTTATATAGAAAATATTTTGAATTTATAATAGAAAATCATTAAAATACTTTGTAAAATATCTTTTAAATTATAATCCCAAATTATAATCCCATAAGTTACGATTTTTAAATTTGTAAAAGAAAAAGTTATAAATTTTTACGTCCGTAATAATAAGTATTTAATTATTTTTTCCGCGAGTAAGTTTCTCCGACTTGAATTAGCTTTCGAGGAGCACCGCGTACAAGCTCGTAAGCGACGGTGCTCTCGCGGTGAACGCTCGCACGAGCGTACGAGCGCGGCTTGGTCGCGGACGGATACGAGCTCGTTACGCAAAGATGCTGGCGCGAGCACAGCATCCGCCGCGGTGGGGCCCTCCCGCGAGTAAGCTAATCTCAAAAATTTCTCTGAGAAAAAATCAAGTGTTCCATTCCTTTGTTTATTAATCCAAGTACGACGCGCAAGGCGTTCATTTCGCGAAATGGATGTACGCTGGAAACATCCGTGGACGTCGATCGTGTGCGGACCGACGGGATGTGGAAAAACAATCTTTGTAAAGAGATTTCTTCGTCATTTATCCGCTATGGCAGATGTCTACTTTGAGAGAATTTTGTTTTATTACGCCGAATGGCAGGATGCTTATCAGCAACTTCAATACGAAACTCGAGATTCCGCAATCGAATTTCACGAGGGATTACCGCGTCCGGAAGATTATTCTAACGATCCAACGAGCGCGAAATTGATAATAATTGACGATCTTATGAGGGAATTGTCCTCGAGCGAAGCGATCGTGGATCTGTTTACCAAGGGAAGTCATCATAAGAATCTCAGCGTAATTCTCATCACGCAAAATCTCTTTCATCAGGGCCGTGGACAACGTGATATATCTCTCAACGCGAATTACTTTGTGGTTTTCAAAAATTCACGAGATCGCGCGCAAATCCGACATCTCGCTCGACAAGTCTATCCCAATGATCCAAAGTTCCTCGAGGAAGCGTATCACGACGCCACGTCTCAACCTCACGGATATTTATTGCTCGATCTGAAACAATCGACTCCCGATGAGTATCGTTTTCGCACGTGCATATTTCCCGATGATACGCTGAACTACGTTTACGTATCGCGCAGATCCTTTTCCGGAAGTTTCGTACAAAAGTATCATACTCGCATTCTCTTGCGACAGTCGCGCAACTTCCTCGTGATGAAGAAGAGAAGAGAATCCTCGGTTAATGCGAGAAAAATCGCAGAACATTCGATCGGTAAGAAAAATATCTGTCTTCTCAAAGCGCTGTGTTATTTGAACAAAAATCAACGCGCCTCTTTCTTACGCCAGGCGGATGAAAAATTCATTCGTTGTATCCGCGAGTGCGTTTTCAATACTCTCAAGGGTAACGTCCCGCTCGAACGTTCTGAAAAAAATCGTCTCAGCAAATATAAAGCATCTTTGCGTCGCATAGCGAAAAAAGACGGCAATTGGAAAAGTAAGAAAAAGCTATTACTACAGCGAGGCGGATTTTTACCCTATCTCATAGGGCCTATACTTTCGTTCCTATTTTCGAAAATTATCGGAGAATAGTCAGCGAAAGAGAGAGAGAGAGAGAGAGAGAGAGAGAGAGAGAGAGAGAGAGAGAGAGAGAGATCGAGTAAACCTAATTATGGAAAGGGTAAAAAAGATGGTCTTGATTTCCACGGAAAATCTCGAAAGAATGCAGCATCGTCTCCGACAATAGCAGCAAACGGAAATAGGCATCGGGGAAAATTCCACGAGGCAGAATTCGGAGACGATACATAGAAAAAATTTAAATTCCGTACAAACACCCGGAACGCCTTTGTCGCGGCTCGATTCCGATATGAGCAAAATTCTTAATTCTCCCACTCCGCGCGATGTAAGCGAGAAATGGAAATTGTATAAAGAAGTACTTTGGAGATATCTCCATTTTGATAAAGCGCAAAAGGAAGATTCGACGCGTAATGCCGCCGATGAGAACAATTCAGATGCGCAGGAGGGGGACATGGCGGAACCAGCGCGCGAATCACAACCATTGAGCAAATTTGCATCTTGACGGATAAATAAGTAATATACTACGAGGCGAGTCTCTGCGTAAGCGCGAACGGCAAAGCGTCGAAAAAATATTGGAAAAGGTGCCGAAAAGTTTTCGCGCCAAGGCGCGTTTACTTTTGAAACATTTGATCGATAAAGCAATACCCGCGAGAATTACTTGGGACGAGGAAGGAATCGTGACTATCGATGGCGACGTTATAAAAGATTCGAATATCACGGAACTGATAAACGACGCGCTGCGAGAGAGAAAAACCGTGAAAGCAATAGGAAGAGGTCAGTTTGCGCGATTACTACGTACGACAAACACCCCGGCTGTACTCGTAGGAAATAAGGAATTGTTAGCAACCACATTTGTCAAGATATTATCATCACCACAAGCGAGTTCCACTCCAAAAATACAGAGAAAACTTTCTACGTCAACGCCGGCGACGTCGACGGCGACGACGCGAAAAAGAGTACGACGCACGAGAAAGGGACAAAAACGCCGAAAGATCGAAGAAGAAGAGCGAGCGAGGTGCGCATTGTTTCTTTCGCCGCGTTTTCGTAAAGATGATATCCCTATAACCTTCGCAAAAAATTCTCGACAGGCAAGGAAGAGACGCTTACTCGATTGGAGTGAATTGAAATGACCAGGCTTGAAAATTTGTATTACGATCCAGCGCACTATGCGGGGTATTCGGCAACGGATAACTTGACGCGTGCCGCTAAACCGAATTTCTCTCGTAAAGAAGTAGCTCGCTGGCTCGAATCGCAAGACGCGTACACACTGCACCGCCCCTCGAGGCGAAAATTTCCGCGATTACGTTACAACGTGACGAATATCGACGATCTGAGGGAGGCCGATTTGATCGAACTCCGTAATCTCAAAAGTTACAACGACGGATTTTCTTATCTGCTCGTGATTATTGACGTACTTAGCAAATTTGTCTGGGTAGAACCATTGCGGGATAAAACGAGCAAATGCGTGACAAGCGCCTTCCAAAATATTCTCTCGAGAAGCGAAGGACGAGTGCCCGTGTACTTGCAAATCGACAAGGGTAAAGTATTTATCGCACGCCCGCTTCAAGATTTTCTGAAAGAAAGAGGCATACGTTATCGCGTAGCTCGCAATCCGGACGTCAAAGCCGCCGTCGTTGAACGCTTCAATAGAACGTTGAAGGAGCGAATGTGGCGCTATTTTACGCATAAAAACACGCGGCGTTACATCGATGTGTTGCAAGATATCGTGCGCGCTTACAATCACACCCGTCATTCGTCCATCAGGATGCAACCAGCGGTCGTTACGAGAGAAAATGCTTACATCGCACGCAAAAATATGGAGCGGCGTAGGGGGAGAGAGAAGGGGGCGCCGAAAGTAGTAGAACGAAAGGCTAAATTCGATGTTAACGATCTTGTTCGTGTCAGTAGAGCAAAAGCCACTTTCGAGAAAGGATACGAAGCGTGGTGGAGCAAGGAGATATTTCGAATTTGACGCGTTCTCCATTGGCGAAGATCCCGCATGTAAGAATTGTGTGATTTATCGGGAGAACACATAGATGGGATTTTTTATGAACAAGAATTAGCACGAGTCGAAAATTTGGCGGAAGAATTTATCGTTGAGCACGTGATAAAGAGCAGAGGACGTTAAAAAACAGTTGCTAATTAGTTGGCGAGGATATCCCAATAAAGTCGACAGTTGGATTCCCGTTTCGAGTTTAACTTTTCTCCAAGATGTAGAAGGAGCAATTTTTCATGGTTCTTCCGAGCAATAGTAGTAAGAAGTAAGGAAATACGTGCTCTTCTTTCACCACACAATTACCTCACAGTGTACATTTATTCGGAGAATGGAAAGTCGCGCTTAGCGAGATTCAATTTCCTTCCAGTCTTTTTCATGTACGTCGAAATGATAATAAGATTAGATTTGCGAGCACAAAGGATGAGAAGAACGCTGATAAGTTTACGGTGAAAGAATCACACTTACGACCAGTTGTTTATGAAAATAAAGAGAATCTTATCTACGTGATTAATAGAGAGTATAGATACATCGATTTTATTTTCGAACTACAACTTTCGTATCCGAAACGCTGATAGTAACATTACACTTTAGACGCGTCCGTTAATTATCATTTGCGGTGGAAAGTTTACGGAGCTTTGAGAAAAAACTAATCCCGCATGGGATACGATGAATATTACGAAATGCAGAACGATGGAGATAGGGAAGGAGGAATTCTTCGAATTTTCGTCGGTTCAGCCTATCAGCCTGGTCATGGGATTGAAAGTTTTCTCGGAGGATTATTTAGAAGAATACTTCCTTATCTAAACAGGGGAATGCGCGCAGTCAGGAAAGAAGCTTTACGCGCCGGAATTAGCGTGATAGAGGATGTTGAAAACAACATTCTGTTCAACGAAGCAACGCGGCTCAAGGTATCGGGGAGAAATTTCAAGAGAAAGCCAAAGAAAATATAAGTAACTTGATGAAGATTTCGGGATATAAAACATCCGCGAAAATACGAGTGGCTCAGTTTCTCTTCGGAGGGCACGACGTACACACCGGTAAATCCGGGAGAAGCACCGGGAGTTTGTAAACGCAGACAAGTCGATAAAAAAAAGAAATCATCGAAAATCGGCGTGAAAAAAACGATTAAAAAAAAATCATCAAAGAGGAAAGCGGGAAAAAATAAAAAGGCAATGAAACATCAACGAAATAGCGGAAAGAAGCGCACCGTATCCGATATATTCGCTTAACCAATGTGAGTGCGATTCGTAAATTTGAGAAATATATCCTTTCTTCATACTCATTCGAGCGAGTGTTTAAAGAGCAAGCTCGACCTTTTCAGTTTACCTCCTACTCAAACCAGCATCGAGAGTTCACAATGGATTTATTACAAACCGATAACTTTGCGGACGACGCACCTATAAAATTCGTCGTATTCGGACAGGGAAAAGATTATCTAGCTCTCACGCATACCATGCTAAGCCTTCGCATACGAGCGGAAAGTTTACCCAGTCCTGGAACATCAGCAGGAAGAGACAGCAAAGTAGGCCTTGTAAATCACCTACTACATTTGATGTTCAACCAGATCGACGTGTACTTCAATCAAAAACTCGTATCACTCCCAAATAACGCGTACGCATACCGCGCGTACATCGAAGCATTGTTAAATTATTCTTCACCAGCAAAAACTTCCCATCTTCTTGTCTATGGGACACAGACGAACCCGGTTATATGGACGCACTATTAGAATCAAACAACCCCAATCAAGCTCTCGTGAGACGCGATACATCCAAGGAGAACGTTCGCTGAATCTAATAAGCCATCTTCATTGCGATGTCTTTAATCAGGACAAATTTTTAATTAACGGAGTGGAGATTAGAATGAGACTCGTTCGCTCGAGAGATGCGTTTTGCCTCATGGAAAGTAACTCAACGTCGAAAATACGCATTCTAGATGCTAGTTTACTCATAAGAAGAGCAAAAATAAGCCTTGCAGTGTTACTCGAACATGTGAGAATGCTGAGTAAAACAACCGCCAAGTATCCTCTGACGCGAGTCGAAGTTAAAACATTCACGATTCACGCCGGAGTGGTAGGAGAATCGATTGATAACGCGATACTCGGGCAACTTCCAAAACGAGTAATAGTCGGATTCGTCGATAACAAAGCGTTTAACGGCGACAGAAAGTTAAATCCATTTAATTTCAAAAATTACGGCATAAATTTCTTCTTGCTATATGCCGATGGCGTGCAAATTCCGAGTAGACCGCTGCAACCGAATTTCTCAAAAGACCATCCGCTCTACGTCGAGGTTTATAACACCCTCTTCTCAGGAACGGGCATCCATTTTCTAAACGAGGAGAATTCTATAAGCAGAGAAGATTATGCCAAAGGTTTCACGCTTTTCGCTTTCGATCTCACTCCCGATCTATCGGCAAATTGCGCTGGACATTGGAATCTTGTCAGACATGGAAATTTACGATTAGAGGTGCGATTTGAAAAAGCTATTATCTCAACGATTAATTGTATCGTTTACGCAGAATTCGATAATGTTAGAGATCGATTCCTCGCGTCAAATTATCGTTGATTTTAGCGACTGAGACATACTCGAATTTCCCCCTCCCACCGTTATCTATTTTTCATTTCTATTTCTTCGAAAGCTTAACAAAAAGTAGCCGCAGTTTTGCTTTAGATGCGAACGTCGTCACTTCGTGCAAAATAAATTGAAAGTATATTCTACGCATCATGGATATAGTTATCGATATACAAGGTTTCCGCGACGCTGAGGGAAAGTTTATGCCGAAGGAAGTAGCGGTTGTCGCCATTAACAAAGCATTCATAAGTCACTGCATTATGATGCCTCCATATCCATTTGTCGAATTACCCGAAAAATACAGACGAGAAAACAACTGGCTCTCTCGAAACTTCCATGGGATCGAGTGGTTTGACGGAACAGTCAATTCCAAACATTTCATGGCGGAACTATGTGAAATTGCACGGCAAGCGCGTTACATATACACCCGTGGTCGAGAGAAGATACATTATTTGGAAAATACACTCGCAAGAAACGTATATAATCTAGAAGGAATCTCTCCTGCTTTCAAAAACCTGTCGGAAGGCGAAGAGCATGAATTGCGCTGCGGTCATCACGGGTTTCAGCGAAATTCCGACAAATTTCATTGCGCGTTACGCAATGCATGCAAATTGAGATACTGGATGCAATCTCAAGAAGGGAACTGCTACATAAGCAGCGCTAATTCTTTTACCATTGAAAGTTCCGATGACAGTGATACAGAAAGCGAGGTTTTTACAATAAAACGAAATTTTCCGAATCTCGTTACGTGGAGAAATAAGAGATTAGAAAAAGAACAGGCGAAGTGCGAACAAATAAAAGCCGAGAAAGAAGATCTATCGAAACTCAAGTGTGAAAAAAAGGAAGCTTCTACCCTACAATCCTCGCAAGAGGATAAAAATATAACGACACCGACGAGCCAAAAAACAAGTCAAACATCATTCCACACCGCGGAAGATGAATTCGCTCGAAATCTTACGAGCGTTGCATCATCTCAGTATCGAACATGCGGGTGTGTATCCTGCCGACAGAATCCCGAGGGTGTGGACGAAGTCGACGGCCATCGTCGCGAACACTGATAATCACGATCGTCCTGGACAACACTGGGTTGCTTTCTACCTAGACAAGCACGGAGAAGGCACGTATTTCGATAGCTACGGACTACCACCCCTGGATTCCAGATTCAATCTGCGACTTCGACGAAACTCTACTACTCATAAATGGAACATCACGCGATTACAGGGCACATTTTCTCAGACCTGTGGACAATATTGCTGCGTATTTCTTTATTATTTGTCTCGCGGTTATAAGCTTAAACAATTTCTCAAAATATTCAGCGAAGATTACGAAGATAATGATAAGCTAATCGTACAATTATTTCGTAAAATCTTTCTTCATGGAAAAAAGAAATGTGAAAAATCTCATGTAACGTGCTGTCATATACAAACTTGTACTTTTAAGAACAATTAAACATTAAAGAAACACTATTATGGTATAATTTGTTTAATGATATAACAATAAATCTAATTTTTGTAACATAAATTCTTTGTCCATTTTACTTCCTTTCCCACAGATTTAAAACCAATTTTAGCCACATAAATTCCAAGCTAGAAATATCTAATCGTTTTTTAAATATTTTTCGTTTGTTTAACATAGAATTAAGGAACATAACCTCGCTAGTGTATAACTCCAAATGTTAGAAAAATCTAGAGTTTACATCTAGAAAATTTTTTCAATCCGCGTGTTTGTCTTAGAATAAAAGCTTCGTATAACTCCGAATTCGATGTCATCGACGTCAGAAATATATAGTGCGAACCTATCCGTTTCCGTTTTCCTCCTCTCAGATACCGTAAGACCTGGTAAATAATGGTTATTACACACCGAAAATCTCATGTCTTCAAAACCTATATCCACTCGTAACCTATATTTCCCCCATACAAAAAATGTCAAACGAGTCGAGAAATTTATCTAAATTCACCGACTATGAGGCGCCGAGAAACCTTTCGCCCTAAGAAAAACGGGATTCTTCATATCCCGTATACAAGTAAATTCCACAAAAAATTGGTTTTCTTCTCTTCGCTCCATCCCACGTGAACAAAAAATCGCATTCCATTCTCGACAAATATATTCCTTTTACAGACCCGCCATATTTCTTTTCGCAGTCGCCATTTTGTTTTCGGACTCCGATCGGTCCCAGACGCTTTCTCACCCTTTCCCTATCTCGTCTAACATTTCGACAACCAATCGCACACATGGGGCACTATGGGTAGAGCCAATCAGGCGTCGGGCAGCTATGGAGCCAACCAATCAGAACGCTCCCACTAATTACCTAATTATCATCTCCCATCCCCACCGACCAATCAGAACGCTCCATTTCCACGTGGCTGCCAGTTTTTGGCCACGCCCCTGGCGCCAGTGGGAAGGTGGTGGGGGTTTGTTTTGACGCGCCATAGTGTCCCACTTACTACTTCTATGAAATTTTATTTTAAATGGCTGCAGTAAATTGACTGTGCAAAGGTAGCATAATCAGTAGTTTTTTAATTGGAAGCTGGGATGAAAGAGTTGATGAAATCTTTACTGTCTCAAATTGATGATTAGAATTTTATGATTAAATTAAAAAGTTTAGATGAGTTTATGGGACGAGAAGACCCTGTAGAATTTTATTAAAGTTTTTATTTGGGGATTTGTTTAGGAATAAAATAAAGATTTTAATTTAGTTGGGAGGATTATTATATTAAATAAACTATATAAATAAGGTGATATTAATTTATAGATTTATGTAGAATGGTTTTTTTATTTCAGTAGAATTAATTATCTCAGGGATAACAGCGTAATATTTTTGGAGAGTTCATATTAATAAAAGTGTTTGCGACCTCGATGTTGAATTAAGATAAAAATTAAATGCAGAAGTTTAATATTTAAGTCTGTTCGACTTTTAAAATCTTACATGATTTGAGTTTAGATCGGCGTGAGCTAGATCGGTTTCTATCTATAGAAAAATTTAATTATAATTGTACGAAAGGACTTTATTTTTTAAATAATTTAATTAAAATAGGAAATAAAAAGAGAATTGTTTATATAATTATGATTACTTTAGCAGATTTAATGCTTTAAATTTAGAATTTAAATAAATATAAATGTTATTTTATATAAGTAATAATTATAGGAAGAATTTATTGATATATATTTTTGAATGTTATTGGGATATTAATTATATTAGTAAATATTTTAGTTAGAATGGCTTTTTTAACATTGTTGGAACGAAAAATTTTGGGATATATTCAATTACGTAAGGGACCTAATAAAGTTGGGGTTGGAAGTATTTTACAGCCATTTAGTGATGCAATTAAATTATTTAGAAAAGAGTTATTTATTGTTAATAAGTCAAATTATGTAATTTATTATAGATGTCCGGTTTTGATTTTTTTTTTAATAATTGTTATATGAATTTTGAGGCCATTTGTTACCAATTTTTTTTATATGAATTATTCGGTGTTAATAATATTTATTATTTTAAGATTGATAAGGTATATTTATATAATAATTGGGTGGTCTTCTAATTCTTTATATTCTATAATAGGATCTATGCGAATTGTTGCTCAGACATTATCATATGAAGTTAGATTAATTATAATTATTTTGATAATATTAATTTTAATTGAGGGTTATTCTTTAAAAGATTTTAATATATTTGGCAGGGTATAGAAAAGTGATTTTTATTCTCTATATTTCCTGTATTTTTGGTGTTTTTTTTAAGAATTTTAGCTGAGATAAATCGGAGACCGATAGATTTTATTGAAGGTGAATCAGAGCTGGTGTCTGGATTTAATATTGAGTATTTTAGGGGTAGATTTGCATTAATTTTTATAGCAGAGTATGGAATAATAATTTTTTTTTAGGTATTTATGTTCATTAATATTTACTAATTTAGAAGATATTTTTATATTTATTTTTATTGGTTTAATAATAAGATTAGTTATTTTTATGCGAGGGTTATTACCTCGGATACGATATGATGAATTGATATATTTATGTTGAAAAATTATTTTACCATTGATTATGTGTGTAATAATTTGAGTATTAGGAATTAAATTTTTTTTTATAATTTTTTTTAGAATTTAAGGGTAATAGGGATATTAAGATTTACTTTTGTTTATTGTTGTGAATTGTGAATTATTATTATTATTATTATTGTCGTTGTTGTTGTTTTTGTTTATTTAAAATATTTAGTATAATAGTATTATTTATTGTGGATTTATTATTATGCTAAAATGGATGGTTATAGATATTATTTTGGTTTTTTATGGAATTAATTAGTTGTTTATAAGTTGATTATTTTTAGTTAAAATTTATTTGTAATAAATATTTGTGTTATAAAGAGATAATTGAGAATGTGTAATTATTTTTAGTTTATAAAATAATAAGTATTTATTTTGTAATATTGAATGACATTAAATATAAATGTGGAAAATAATTTTTTTTTATTTTTTCTTCAATTGAAAAGAATTATTTTTGTTAGTTAAAATTTATTATTTAGTGAAGAAAAGCGTGATTTTTATTTTTGCTTAATTGTGGGTTGGATATTAATTTAACTTATATTTTAATTGTTTAAATATATTTGAAAAATTAATGTTTGTTGTTAGTATAATAATATGTAATATATAATATAATATAATATGATTTTGAATATTTAAAATTGAGTAGTATGAATTTATATTAGTATTATATTAGTAGAATTTATAATAGTATTGTTTGATATAAATTTACTGTTTTAAATAGAATTAAAAGAGGAAGAATAAAGGAAGGTTTAATTATTTGTGGATTTAATGTAGTTAATTGAATTATTGATTTTTTTAAAGTAATAAGTTAAATGTTGTATTGTAAATTAATAGAAAGTTAATATTTCTTTATTATGTTTTCAAAACATATTCTTTTATCAAGATCATTAATTATTAATAATTTAAGATATTTTAGGAAATTAAGTTGTTATTAGTTGTTATTATTTAATATAATATTTCATAGGGAATGAATAAGAGGATTGATGATAAAGTAGATGAAATATGTTATAGATAAAATTTGACTAATAGTAATATAAGGGAATTCAATGAATTGAGCACCAGCTCATGTAAGTAAAATGAAATTATTAATAAAAAATCAAAATAAGATTTGATTAATTGGTGAAAAACTGTTTGATGATAATTTTAATTTATGGTTTATTAAAGGTAGACAGTAAAGAATAATAATAGATGAAACTAAGGCGATTACTCCTCCTAATTTATTGGGAATAGAACGAAGAATGGCATAAGCAAATAAAAAATATCATTCTGGTTGAATATGGATAGGTGTAACTATAGGATTGGCAGGAGTGAAATTATTAGGATCTCTAAATATATATGGTCATTGGAGAATAATTAATATAAATATAAAAGAAAAGAATGTGAATCCTAGAAGATCTTTATAAGTAAAATATATGTGGAAGGGGATTTTATAATATATAGGGGATTATATAATATAAGGGGATTATATAATAATCTCTATTTGTTTCAAGAGGATTTGAAGATCCAGTTAAGTGAAGGAAAAATAAATGGAGGATAATAAATAAAAGGATAATAAAAGGTAAAATAAAATGAAATGAGTAGAATCGGTTTAAAGTGGCATTATTAATTGAAAAGCCTCCTCATACTCAAGTTACAATGAGATTTCCGATATAGGGGATAGTTGATATTAAGTTGGTAATTACAGTTGCTCCTCAAAACGATATTTGGCCCCAAGGGAGAACATATCCTAGGAAAGCTGTTGCTATAGATAGAAGAAAAATAGTTACACCAACTATTCATGTATGATTTAATTTAAATGAATTATAATAAAGACTTCGTCCAATATGAATATATAAGCAACTGAAAAAAAATGATGCTCCGTTAATATGAATATTGTGTATTAATCAACCATTATTAACATTTTGTATAATGTGAATAATTCTATTGAATTGATAGGAAGTATTAGGACAATAATGAAGCGAGAGGAAAAATTCTCTAATTAATTGATTATATATAAACCTAGTAAGGAACCTACATTTCAGAAGTAAGAAATATTAATAGATGTGGGTGTTACGTCCGTGCTCTGGACGAGAGATAATATCTCTCGTCAGGACAAGGAGAACTCAGGTGGACGCACGGAACCTCTCCCGTTCTCGCGGAACGACGTCGTGATGTCGATCCGCGAGTCGAACGCGCGTTAAGGGGGCAGGGAGCGGGTCAGCGTCAGCGACGTTATTACCCTTGCCTGCACCCGCGCTATCGGTGGTCCGTTTTAGGTCAGAGAACCGAATCTCTTTGACCAGGGATGGACCTAGTGCGATCCTCCGGGAGCCGGGAACGGCGCGGGGTCAAGGTTTAGGAAAGAGAAAAAAAAATTTAAGACCGAATTTCTGATAGACTGATTTAATAATACAAAAAAAATGATTTACAATTTTCGGTACATTAAAAAGAACGTGAGGTACAAAAGAAGGTCGTTACAAAGAAAATTATACACAAAAAAATTATACGGAAATAATCGCGGACAAGAAAAATCCGGAATTATATGCCCAAATTTTCCAGTTGGGGCAAAAAATTGGTAATCGCGAACATGTCCACGGGATCGGGTTGCAGGTGCGGAGGAGGATTAGGGTGTGCGGTGCGGAAGGCTTTGATGGGGACGAGGTAGGGAAGAGGGTCTCGGGAAATGTACATGGGTACGGTATCGGTTACTGCATGCTGTGATATTTGGTCCCAGAATTGTTGATCAGGTTTAAATTTGCGTGGGATAAAGAAAGTGCCAGGAGGTGGATGGGTGGGACAGCGAGGAAATTGACGGACGAGGTTAAAGAATCTTTCTATGTCGAAATTCTCCGGAGTACACTGCCGTTCAAATTTGGCCGCGGAGCGGAGGGCGGAGGCGTATTGATGGAGCGAAATGTTGGCAAGTCCCGGCTCTACCTCTATTAACCGCTCCGCGAGTTCTTCAGCGTGGGTGGTTTCGCGACGAATCCGCTTGTTAGCTTTTTCCCGGCGGTGTCGCAAAGCCCGCTTTGTTCGCCCGTTTCGGATGGCATTTGTTTGGTTCACTATATAAAAAATAGAGTCAGATGAGAGAGAAATTGAGGAATCGGGTGAGGCAGCTTCACCGAGTTAATCGGCGGCTTGCCAGCTTAGAAGGTAGTGGAATATAATTTCATGGAATCGGGTGAGGCAGCTTCACCGAGTTAATCGACGGCTTGCCAAGTTGGAGTGTGAAAAATCGGGGAAGGCAGCTTCACCGAGTTAATCGGCGGCTTGCCAATTTGGAATGTTGGAGTGTTTAGTAAAATAATGAGAAGTCGCGAACCAAACTGCCAGTTACCGCGAATAAAAAAAATTGATAGACTAGGACTTACTCTTGTTGCAGCGATCGTTGGTGATGGTCGAGGAATCGAATTGCCAGCCTGGATCTTGAGGCACTCGAAATAAAATCGCGCACAGATTCTAACAGTTTGGATAGTGCTGACCTGGTATGCGTCGCTGTGGCAGGAAGAAGAGAGCGATCCGCTCCAAGTCGCGGTTTTTAAAGGGTTTCGGAGGGGTGGGAATATCTGAGGGCGTGATGGATTTTCGTGTTGGTTTGTCGAATGATAGTTTAGGAAAATTGTGAATATAGAGGAAGGAGGGGAGCGGTGTTTTGTGAATTGTGGTTGTTTTTATATTTCCAGATTTTTCAGCGAATGGTAGAATTAGTTAATAAAAATTTTTCCGGCGTTCCACACCCTCAATTTTCATTGGTGTGGCCACCAACGGCCGCCAATCGTTTCTTCTTGATTGGCTTTTCCCTTAGTTTCCCCACCAATTTGGGGGTGTCACCCCGAACGATCCGAAGCGTTTCTTATCCGTTAGGGATTTGCTTTTTGTTAATGTTAACTTTTTATTGGTAGGTCATAACTTGTCGGTCCCGACAAAGTTGTTTGTCCCAATTTTTTTGATAGTGAGACGCATCTCGAGAGGAAATTTTGTTTATTTAGGATTTCCTTTGGTCGTTCAAAGCGCTTCGTTTATTGCAGCCGTTTTTTTCTTATTTTTTCGAAAGAGGAGAATTCGTGAAGTCCTCCGGACGTAACATGGGTAATATTAGAGATTTTTTAAATGTAGATATTAATTTGTTCATAGATATATGAAATGTTGTATTTAAAATAGTTTTTATCTATTCGATTAAATAATATATGTTAAAGTATTAATTTTTAATTAAGGTAAATATGTGTAATGATTTTTATATTATAAATATTATTATTGGATAAATTATATTAATGGATGATATATTTTTTATAAATTATAATATTTTAAGTAAGAAGTGAGTAAAATTTATTATGAAAATTTTATTAAGTTTAAATATAGTATTATAAAAAGATAATGTAGTATAATATAATATAATACAATGGATGAATAAATAAGTAAAGGGTTTTAAATGGTTATAAATATGTAATATAAAAAAGTAGATATTAAGGATAAAATATATTAATTGGTTGTTAGTGAGGATTGTTATTATTTTAATTTTATTTAAATTATTTGCTTATTTTTCGTATAGATTTGTTTTGTGTAGAACAGATATATGGGGATAGACGTCGACCTCCTCGATTCTCAGTGGTGGTCATCAATTTTAAGGAGTAATTCCCGAGTCCTTTAGAAAAATTAGATAAATGTCTCTCTCAGACAATACGGTATTCTGCGATCTAGGACCAGATATACAGGAGCTGAAAACATCCTTATAGAGGTTCAAGGAGAGAACAACGCCTCTAAGGCGGATCTCTTAGCGGAAAAGGTAAAGCAGATCAACGTCCTTATATGGATATATTTTCCCTGTATAAATACATTCTCCATCAAAAATCCTTTCGAAAACATAAATACAGTTTGTTGCTACGATTCTTAATTCTCAAGATATAAACAAAATTAAGAGTATATGAAAGCACACACACATATATACATATATACGTACATTATACATTTCCTTATAAGATATAGTTTTCTTTATGAAATTATATAAACAACCCCGATAAGAAACATATTTTATCTCAGAAAAGAAATTCTACGATTCAAATTTTGTTTAATAAAAATTATAAATAAATAAATTATTATATTAACAAATAATTATTATAAAAGATTTGGGCAACACATAGGAAATCCTGCAACTTAACTCATTACACATACCTACCTAACTCGCACCGTTTAGAAGATATTTAAACAATTATAAACTTGCTTACATACACTTACCTCAAAAACTCAAATCAGTTCAGCAGGCAAATCTCCATATATAAACCAGTTCAATTTCTAGAAACCTTCATCCTAGACATATATTTATAATTGTTACTTCCCTTTTTTCATTAACACTAATCCTATGGCTATGACAAAAATCTTGAATATTAATATGCATGGAAACCCTAACGATTCAACCAATCACAATCAGAGTCATTTTGTACCTGAAAACATTTAATAAATAATGTATTACAAATGTAAAAAGAGTTATACTGACATATTTTAGATATACTAATTATACGATGTAATCATTATTATTATAAAAATTGTAAAGTATATCTAAAACAATATTGCGATGATTAATATTTATTATAAAAGCTTAAATTCGAGCAAATTGTATGTTTGTTAATTATAAGAAAAGGAATTATTATAACGAAGTATAACTCTTTGTAAGCAAAAATAAGCCAACGTGTGACTCATGGTCAGTTTGAAAATAAAAATAGGCCACCGTTAAATGTCAAGGCCGCCATAATACTTAGTCACAAGTGTGACTCATGATCAATTTATAAGCGAAAGTAGGCCAACGTTAAATGTCAAGGGCGCCATAATATTTTAGCACCACGAGTCATCGCTGACTCATAGTGAAAGTAGACTAACGATAGGCAAACCATGCCAAGGCTTTGGTAATAGGCTTTATTCAGACCTGTAGAATCATAACGGTGGAATTTAGGTCACCCCTACTTCCATGTTTTGGCAACATATAAAAACCTCAAGCGACGATACCATTGCGCATTGTATTCGCACTTACGTTTCCCCATCCACGGGCACTTACATATTTGCATTCACACTCGTATTCGCATTCGCTCTTGTACGCGCACTTACATTTTTGCACTTGTACCTCCACTCGCACTCGCTAAATATATATATATCATTTATAACAGTGAATAAATTCCGATTCAAATACCACAAGTATGATATTATATTATTCCTTATTCTCAAAATCGAAAACTCTTTCCTGAAAATAGAAGTCACTTCGACATTCCTGATATCCACTTCTTTCGCAGTATCTAATCCTGAGGTTTTACCCTCTTAACCGCATGGAAAAGAATCCCACAAATAACGTGTGAGTGTAGCGGTCGAGGATCTGTTAATTTCGGCTCCGTCCGACCTATCAGGACCTCCTAGGACGTCACACCTCCATATTTCCAATTATATATACTCACTATTCTTCTTAAGCTATTCTTATCATATTTCACATAATTAATACACAATAATTTCTTCCTCTTCCCTCCTCTTATTTTCCTTCTCTTTCACTAACTCTTTCTTAACTTCTAAAATTATATCCCCCATCACCCTTTCTTTTCATCTTCCTTCTTTTTACCCACTGCACCTCCCATTTAGCTTTTCGGTAGTTTCTCCCTAATACTTTTCCATTTTCTCTCTTCCACTCATGTTTCTATTATAACTATCACCCCTCTAATTTTCTAAACTTCTCAAAAAATCATTATCCTCATCCTTATTTCCTAATCTTGCTACATTCCAGATTACTATTCTTATCCCTCCTGCCTCCTTCCCTTTCATGCAAGCTGTTCTTTTTTCCTCTTTTTTCCTCTTTCTCATCTTTCCCCCTCTCTCCTTCTTCTCGTTCCTCTTCCATCCATCCTCCTCCTCCCCCTATTTTCCTATTTTCCTTCCCTTCTTCGTCCCTCCCTTCTTATTCCCCCTGTCTCTGCGATTCTCCCTCTCTTCCTGCCCTTCTCCCCTCTCCTATTGTTTTATTCACATTCCAACTCCTTCCTTTGCCATCCCTTAATTCCTTATTTTTATCTCATCTCCATCATATTTCTTCTATTCACACTTTCCCCTCCTCTATTCATACCTTTCTCCCTTTTGTCCTCTCCCTCAACGTTACATGCCTAATCTTCCATTTGGTCCTCCTCTCCTCCCATGTCAAGTCCTCTTCTATCTACGTCTTTTCCCCTTTTAATTTCCATTTATTTGTCAACGTCTTTCTTTTCATATTTTCGTTTCTCATTCTCGCTATTATCATGTCTCCTTTCTCTCTTCTACCTTGCTCTATCCTTTTTATTTCTTCCATTTCCACGTCCCTTCCTATTTTTCTCAGTAGCTCCTTCACTGTTTTTTTCTCTCTCCTTTCCCCTCTTTTAATCCACTTACTATGATGTTCTTTCTCCCATCTCCCCTCTTTTTCATCTCTCATCTTCTTTCCAGTTTTTTATCCTTTCCTTCCATTCTTCTATCTCTATATTTCCTTTTCCTTTACCCCTTCTATATTTCTTTCATTCTCTTAGTCTCCCTTTAGTTTTCTTACCCTTTTCTTTCATTCTTCTATCTCTATATTTTTTTTCCTTTATCCCCTTCTATACTCCCATCATCCTCTTAGTCCCTCCTCCAAACTTCCTAATTCCATCTTCTCCAGTTTTTCTTTTCTATCTTATCTCTTTTCTTTTCTATTTTATTGATCCTTTCTTTTATTTCTTCTCTTTCCTTCTTTCACTTTTCTTCTCTCATCTTTAAACCATTTCTCATCTTCTTTATCTCTATTCTCATTATCCCTTTTTGTTCCTCTATTATCTTATTTATCTCCTGTCTTATTCCTCTCAATGCTTTTTTCATCTCTTCCGTCATTTTCTTTAGCATCCCTATCGTCCCCTCCTTCTCTATCGCTCTCTGTGACGATTTCAGCATCATTCTACTTTTCTTACTTTATTTCTTCCTCCTCTTTCTCGTCTACCGATTCTTCTAATAATTCTCTCTTTCTTTTAAGAGAAGAATCTCAATTTTTCGGATTAAAAAAATTAATTTTTTTTTACGAAACTTTTTAGTTTAATATCTTAAGAATATCTCCATAAAATTTTGAAATTCGTAAAACTTCAAGAGTAATGAGCTCTTAACTGACTGAGTATCTAACTAAGCGCAAATATAAAATTTTTAACAGTCGATAACTGCTCCGGTTTTATTCTCGGCACAAGGGTGAAGTTAGTTAAGGGACACTTGTGTTATTCAAATGAAATTTTCAAGTGAAATTTTCAGTAGTCAATTAACCACCGAAACTGACGCACGTGCGAAAATAAAAAACAATGGATCATAAACATTTACGAAACACGTATGAACGTGATCAACTAACAGACCAAAGAAAAGAAAATTCACGGGTAATATTCACACTCGGAAAACAGATATTTCATTTGTAAGTGATTAGCAGAAAAATTATCCACTACTTAAGACGAGGAAACGTCAGAATATTTTGCAATGCGTGAGATCAATACCTTGAAAGATCAACGCGACGGAATCTTCAAGTTACGAAAGAGACTCGAACAAAACAAAGAAACGAACAAATGGCTCAAAATCAATTTTATGAAGAGGAAGAATTATGAGGAAGGATTGTCATACGGTCCTGGGATAGCAGAATAACAGATATAAGATATAAGTACTTGATATACTTATATAAATTAACTTAAAACTTTAAATGCTGTTTTCTTAAAATAGTACTTTTTTAGATGATGTGCATGATATTTTTGTAATCACTGAACTGATTACCTTCAAATTTGGCTTGCATGTTCAGCAAATATTATTTTATCATTTGATGAATCAGAATATTGATAAGTTATATATTTTTTTATTACATAAAAAATGGATGAATTTTGATAGTATAAATATATAATTTAGTTCTGATTTGAAAATTCACCATTTCCGAAATAATTTTTTTTTATTTTGGTTCATCAAACTAAAGCTACATATGTATAAAGTAAAACACCGTTTGATTTTTCTGTTTTAGATTATCTGGAAAATTAATATCGTGCACATCAGTGGACGACGAGTGAACTTTGCATGGCGTAATATTTGATTATTAATAACTTTTTTAACGTTTATCATTAAAATTTAATATAAAAAACCGTAATTTGTTCAAACATGAATAAAAACAAGGTATAAACTTGGTATAAACTTTATATAAATCAAATTATTAGTTTAAAAAAAAAATTCCCAAATTTTGTCTTGTTTTTAGCTGAAATAATAGGATTCCCCTCTTAACCTGTTCCTCTATACTTTCCTCTGTACTATCGTAACGCTTTCTTCTCACTCTGTTCAACACTTCCCATCTATTCGCTACTTATTTTATGCTCACAGCTTACCTCAGCGCCACCGTCTCCACTCTCTACAGCTTCTCTCTACCTCACATCTATTCTGTGCCCGTCTCTCTTCTGTATCGTTTCCTGCCTGTTTTAGCTTCTAAATTTTAATTCTCTCTGCCCCTTCCAATCCTCTTCTATCTCTCTTCCCCTTTGCCCTACCTTCCCTTCAATCTCTTGTCCTTCCCTTCGCTCCCTTTCTAACCACTTACAACCTAAGACGTGTTTGTAAATATTCTCATAAAGTACGTAAATATATATAAAATATTATAAAGTATATATATAAATAATGTATTTATAATATGTTTATTAAAATGTTTATCCAATAAATACGAAATTGTACAAGAATAAAATTTACCTATTATCCATTTTTAAAAAAGACATTGTTCCGACGAAATATAGTAAGGGCCCACTGAAATCTCCCCGAAAACGAAACGACTCCAGCGTATGTCCACGACTAGGCAACCACGACCTAGCGACCAATCCGCAACTCCATGTATAATCTCTCGCGATGATTGGTCCGCGCGTGACTCCCGAATTCTCTATATTTAAGAGCGCAGCAAACGATGCACTCTCTCATTCTTCATCCTCTTATATTGCGAATCAAGCGTAAAAAATCGAATCTCAAGAAGCCGAGTCTTCAGAAGCTGAGTCTGTTGAAACATCGCAAGAAGCCGAGTCCTCTGTTACGTCGCAGGCGAGACGTGCTACGCGTGAGGCGAGTCTGCTCGCGCTGGACTGCGTGTTGATTTTTGCAGCTAAATTTGACTCGATTATTGATGTGAATTGCGAGCGTATATACCGTGTAAAAAGGTCGATAGTCTCTTAGAGAAAATAATATCATGCAATCCTATCTCTGCACCTATGTCAATAACGGTAGGATTTGGCAGTGCATAAAAAGAAGTATTTTCTTCGCGTAAGTATTCTGAGAATGCCACAAATGCTTCGGAGCAGGGATCGCAGTCGGTTACCTCACGCCAGAGAGCTAATTTAGCATCGCAAAAATTGCAGAGCCTTTCTTTCCGAGTAGTCCCAACATTAATATAATGCCTTAAGATAGCTGTAAATTGTAATGGATCATAATTGAGATTATACCGGGATTTGCACTCTAGGCATATGAGGTTGGCGGAATTTGTATCGGTAGCTATGCCAACAAGACCATACCCGAATTCGACTACACACCGAGAGATACTTATTTGATGATTAAAGACGGCGGCCGAATGTGTTTTCCTTTGACGTGAGCCTTCCGATTGTCCTCTGCACATAACGCAATTCACAAATAGAAATTGGAATTCACCTACCTTTCGTTGGCCCGGTTCCTGGATTCGGGCTTTTAATTCTCGTTGTCGGCCTGGCGGGTCTCGGGATGCACACTAGGATGCGGGGCGTCTGGAGGCGACGTTGCTGGATTCGTGGGACTTGGAGCCCACAGGCTATTCTTGAAATGTCCTTCGTATTCTGGTTGGTAGATTCCTTTGCAACCGAGCAATTCACTCAAATCACCGGTGAGCGCGGATTTAATTTCATATAGAGTTCGACGAATCGCACGCTGACGTCCGACGCGGTTTTTGCGTTTATTCGGCATCGAGAGTGACCATGAAGGGAAATGTCGCTTTCCTTACAAATTACGAATAAAAGATTAAGCTTTCTACCGCGAGGAGAACCTGTAGCCCTCTGTGGGGAGTAGTGCGGGTGGACGCACAACTTGCTAGCCAAGAGAGCAAGCACGGCTTTCCGGGTCGCTTATTATTTGATTAAATTACGCGTGGTCACTCTACCTCGCGAACTCTGTCGATTGTACGTTTTGCTAGGATGAGTGGAGGATTAGGATTTATTAATTGTTTGACACACGTCGATCACTTTTCACTTATATATTGTAAGGTATTCAAATACAAAATTAATTGATACAAAGATGGATTAAATTGTAAAACGCAACAATTGTAATTGTTTAAAATTAAATTTATAAGAGCTTGAATTTAAACTGAGTGACGTTAGGTTCACTAACACTAGAATAGAAATGGAATTGATTTGAGATTGGATTCAAGTTACTTCTTAATACTAGAATTGGAATCGAACTTTCTTAATACTAGAATTAGAAAAGGGAGTTCACGAACTGCAGGTCCTCTCCAGTTGGATTCGCGAGATGAACTGCCTACAGTTGGCCGTGCACTAAAGTGTTTTGATTCGGCGGCTCGAGGCTGCGGCGGCGCTATGGTGGGGCGCACGTGTTAGGCGTGGGAGGCGCTGGCGGTAGGGATGCGGCGCTCGCGTGGGAGGTTAGAGAATCGCTATAGTGGGGCTTGCGGTAGCCCAGGGACGTGCCACGTCGGTTTTTGCTTCATGCTATAAAGATTTATCATCGTAAAATTGAAAAGGGTAATACCTTTATAATAGGAAACAGAATTGTTAATTAATTTATTTATTCTGACGCGACAGACGTGACACCTCTCTTGTTTACATTGCGAAATTTACATTGTGTGAAATAAACTTGTACGTAACATAATTTGGTGCCTCCTGTGAGGTCGTTTGCAACAAGAAGGCGGACGACGATTGATCGAACAAGATAGTGAATCCTTGATCATGTTCAGATTGGAACGGACACAAATCAAGGGCAAGTACATTCCACGTAATTTAAGTCATCGATCATTATTCTTTCCTCACTTAATATTCTCCAGTTATATCATGGCCGAGAGAATCAAACTTTTCATTCAGAAATGAACGTTTTTAAAATTCCAAATAATCCATTTGACGAATATGATCGAAAGAGAACGATACGATAAAATTACGGAATCGAATTAGAGAACTCTACCATACATACGAAGAATTTAATGATGAAACTTATCGTACTAGATTCAAACGACATTCACAGGGACGAATTTACCAACGTCTAAGAAAGATTTTACTCACTTGCCGGCAAAATTGAAGAGATAATTAATCCTATCGAGTTTATCACGGTCTCCGATCCATCGAACGTTTCGACTCCCCATAATAACATGGAAAATACAGTAATTGCGAAACAAAGAATAAAACTTCCCGAAGCTTTTTTACTCAACTTTGATGGCCGATACGAAAATTGGTTGGCATTTAAGAACACCTTTCTTGCCATGATAGACACGCGAGCGGATCTGGCTGATGTAGAAGAACTGCAACATCTAAAATCAGCGTTAACAGGCGATGCAGCTAATAAAATTAAATTTCTAACGATAGAAGACCTAAACTATAATAAAGCATGGGAATTATCAATCCGTGCATATGAAGTAAAACGACTTTTAATTTCGTGTCATTTGTCACTATTCATAAACGTACCTTCTTTAGAAAAAGAAACAACAGACGGCTTGTCTAGACTTGCCGATGACATGCAACAACATGTCGCATCTCTGGCTGCGTTAGGGGTTAACGTGGGATCTGAAGTGCTCGTCAACTTGTTAGAAAGCAAATTACCAAAAAATACTGCTGACAGATGGAAAGAAATGCTCGATCGAGATAACTTTCCGAAATCGATGATTTGTACAAATTCTTATATAGAACTGCAGTTCGTGTCTTTAAACGCGCTCGAACAGAAACATTCAAACGAGACGACGATAAGATTCTTCCAACCGCAAAAAGAACGCGAACAGCTAACAAAGCCTTTGTAATTAACAAGACAATTAATTGCGCGGCGTGTAAAATCGGACAACATCCGTTGTTCAAATGTGATAAGTTTAAACAGCTAGACGTACCTAAATGTATTGAGATCGTAAAAACCGCGAAGTTATGTTACAATTGTATGCGTTCATATTTAGAACATGTAATTATAGGAACTGTACTATTTGTCAGAGGCGGCACAACACGCTTCTGTATCTCGACAAGAGAAACGTAGAAAGGGGCATGGACGCGAATGATTTGAAAACAAATAAAAACAAATAACTATCGGAGAAAACGGAGATCAACGCGATGTGTTTAGCGGTAATTTCCTCCATCTTTGTTCCTCAATTGATGACGACTGCAATAATATTTGTACTGGATCGGACCATAATCGGATTGAAGATGCGCTATTGGATACATGCGCTATTGGATACATGTGCTATGACAAATTTCATTTCCGAAGATTTCGCAAGATGCCTAAAGCTTCCCATAATGACATGCGCGATACCGATCGGTACGATTAACTCTATGAATAATATCAAGAAGCGTCATTTGAATAATTATTCAGTCATTACACAACAGATTTTCCCGAGGGTTATTAATAACGTGTTTATTAATTCCGGTAATTTCAGATTTAGTTCTATCGGAAGGTTTCTCGCGAGAATTTATCAAAATATCGGATAATATTAACTAGCAGATTCGGAATTTCACATTCCGTCCCAGATTTATTAATTGGTTCTGGCGCAACATTATCATTATTTTTAGATGGTAAACTCAATTTGTCCCGCGTGAATGATGATTTATATCTTCAAAAAACTCAAGTCGTTGGGTTATAGCAGGCGGGAGCACAAACAAAAATCAACTAAGAGACTCTTTATGTTCAATGATTAATCTAGAACTACAAATTGCTAAATTCTGGACTACAGAGAGCCCGATAACGACCGATAGTTCAAGTTCTATTGACGAACGAGATTGTGAAACACATTTCTTAAATCACGTTATGCACAATAACGAAAAAAGATACAGGGTTTGATTACCGTTCCGTCATGACAGTAAACATCTCGGAGATTCGCGGACTGTCGCGCTTAAATGACTCTATTCTCTTGAACGTAAACTCGATTCGAATCCGGAATTGAAGCTAGTTTATACTCAGATTATTCAAGAATACTTACATTTAAAACAAATGTCATCAAATATCATCAATCGATGATCCATTAGACGACGGATTTTATATCTCTCACCGCGATGAAGACAGCAAGTAGTACGACGCGGGTTCATGTGATTTTCGATGCATTGGCAAAATCAAATAACGATTTGTCATTAAATGACATGTTACTAGTAGGTCCCACTATCCAGGAGCTTGTTCGCACACTTCCTTCGCTTTCGCTTGTACAGATACGTTCTTAGTACCGACATTGAAAAAATGTATAGGTAAATTACTCCATGAAAACGATTGGAAATATCAACGCATATACTATGGCGTTATGATAACGAAATTCGGACTTTTCAACTTAATACACTCACCTTCGAAGTATCTTCATCACCCTATCTCACCATCCATACAATATACAAATTAGCAGACGATGAACACGACAAATTTTCTAATGCTGCGAGATTGCTCAAAATACATTTATATGTAGATAATTTGCTTGCCGGTGCGAATACCATCAACGAAGCTCGCAGTTTACGAGACGAAATAATCACTCTACTTTCTCGCAGCAGCTTTAACATCCGTCAGTGGGCCTCGAATGAGAATGCATTATTCACGATCTCAACCCTGATGCTATAAATTCAAATTTTGAAATCGATAAGAACAATCTCTTAAAAATACTAGGATTATCGTAGGACACGCGAAAGAACACATTACGTTATTCCGTCCATCCAACCAAACACGCCGAAAGGATTACAAAACGAATTGTCATGTCTGAAATAGCCAAAATCTTTGATCCACTAGGCATCTTGGGATCAGTCACATTACTTGTCAAAAAATAATGCAAGACTTATGACAATGTAAGGTGGAATGGGATGAGGCCATACCTCCAAATGTATATTCTACATGGATCAAAGTCGCAACGCAGTTAGAAGGGATTAACGAACTATTCGTCGATCGTACGGTATTGATTCCTAATTATACTAATGTTCATCAAATTCACGGGTTTTGTGACGCAAGCAAAATAGAATACGGTTCTTGTCTATATCATTCAAGCAGTGATGCCAGCAAATCCACGAGTGCAGCCACGCTACTGCCATGGAGGGGATAGGCTGGCACACACACTAACATGCACTCTCGTCCGTGTTTGCTCCGCGTTTCGGCCAGCTTCGAGCGGAGGAGGAGGACATAGATAACTGTCTGCTGTCCTTTTCTTTCTCGAATCGCTATACTCGCTATACCAATATGATTTCAGATTTCAAGTTGATGCGTCGCGCGATTATGGATTTATTTTTTATCAGCTTTCACACATTAATAATCGTGTATAATTATTATGATATATATTTGTTATATGTAGATATAAAAAGAAAATTTGTAAATATAATCCACTCTTGGCCAATATATACGCTTCTTATTTACAAGATATCTCATATTAAAAATAATTAATATTAGTACTTTTAATGATATTTAAATATTAACTATTAAAAATAAAAAAATTATTATTAATTATTGTTATTATTAATATATTTAAATTATTAATATATTTAAATTATTACACATACAATATAGTTTAAATATTTAAATTATTGCAATATTAAAAAATTAATTTTTAATCTTACAAAAAGATTAATTTTTTATATTTCCCTATGTGTGTGTGTGTGTGTGTGTGTGTGTGTGTGTGTGTGTGTGTGTGTGTGTGTGTGTGTGTGTGTGTTTGTGTGTGTGTGTGTTTGTGTGTGTGTGTGTGTTGTGTGTAGTTACACATAGATATTACGGATAATTTCTTTTATATTCTTATATTCTTTTTAAGCAAAATACCGTATATAGATAAGATTTATTACATGTTTGCTTATTCTCTGTAAGCGTGATGTCTTCTAAGGACAAGATTTTTTACACGCGTATTCTTTGTAAGAAGAAGTATTTTATAATAATAAAATACTAAATATGTGATTATATATAAATATAAGGATGTGTTCATATAAAGGTGCTGAATATTGATCTAAATTGTATCGATATTTTTGTTACGTCCAGCCTGAGTAAATTATAAAATTAAGAATTAAGAATTTAAATGGATGAGAATTGAATGGGCTCGGAAGGACAAACAGCTGCTCTCTCGAGAGTTAGGCGTAGAAACATGATCTCGAGTCGAACGCACTATTTATGTCTCGGCACTGGGTCAACGTTAAAGAACTCTCTATGACGCCTTGCTATAGACGTACGTTCATCGGTCGTTTTTTGGTAAAGAAACTTAATTCTTATTACCAGGGAAAGATCTCGTGCGATCAATGGGAAAAAAGATCGAGGGTTTTAAAGAAAGTAAAAATTAAAATTAAACATTGATTTTAATTGGTAAAATAAAGATGTACATAATAAAAGAGCGGAAGAAACAAGAGAAGAAATAATTTGTGTAGGTGTATGTGTATATATATGTGTGATAGCGCGGATATTATAAGCACGGAGGGAATATAGGTAATGCTAAATTGACTGTGCTGTCTTCTTGTGATTGTCGTAATTATGCTTTTCAGAAGTTGGATATCGTCACAGATTTATGAATCAAGTTAAACCTTTCTCTATATTACATCTTCCTCTATAGTGCCAAGTAAGCAGTATATGCGCTTTGTCGAATTTTTTTCGCAAACTACATTCATTCACGTTCTAATAAACACCCTAATAAGAACAATTTAAATGCAGACAGATTATTATAAGGACAATTTATAATTATTAATTTATAATTTTACTCGTTACTTAATGTGCAGACACATTAGTATTGTTACGTCCGAGCTCCGGAGGAAAGGAAAGGTTAATTTGTTTAAGAAAGAGAGTGAGCTCGGGTGGACACACGGAACTGGCTTTGTTCAGATCGTCGCTGAGACAACGATCTGTGAGTCGAGCACGCTTTTTGAGCACAGAGTAACGAGTCAACGTCGATGATATTATAACTCCTGCCTACGCTAGCACAGTCGGTGATCCGTTTTTGGGTCAGAGAACCGAATCTCTTTAACCCGGGACAGGATCTCGCGCAATCCTTGGAGCGGGGGAATGGTCGAGATTTTATTTTATAATAAATAAACTATACGAATTTTAATTTTAACATTAAGTTTAATGAAGCATAATAGACAAAAGAATAAAGCGTAATCAAGTAAAAACATTCGGGTAAAGATGATTATAATAATAACTTATAGTTAACATTCAATAATAGTGTGATTTTTTACATAGTTTGATGTGTGCGTGTGTGTGTGTGTCTGCTGCTGCTGCTGCTATGTGTGTGTGTGTGTGTGTGTGTGTGTGTGTGTGTGTGTGTGTGTGTGTGTGTGTGTGTGTGTGTGTGTGCGTGCGTGCGTGCGTGCGTGCGTGCGTGCGTGCGTGCGTGCGTGTGTGTGTGCGTGCGTGTGTGCGTGCGTGCGTGCGTGTGTGTGTGTGCGTGCGTGTGTGCGTGCGTACGTGCGTGCGTGCGTGCGTGCGTGCGTGCGTGCATGCGTGCGTGTGTGTGCGCGCGTTGGAGATGGAAGGAAAATTCGATGGGATTATTAATTGAGATCGTGGATTCTCATGGTTGAGGGAACATTCTATAAAAGTATCGGACGGGAACTAAATGGGGATAAGGAACTCCGGGGATGTATTGTGTGGCGATGTGTTGTCAGATCGGTTGTATGTTACATGATCCCGGAGTGCGGTTAAATTGATAGATTCGGGGCCTATTGTAAATGCCCCCGGGGGAAGAGTGTAGGTGAAGATAGGGAACTGCGAGAGGAACGTAAGTTCCTCCTCGAAGAGTACCGGCAATACCGGTGGAACCTCGCCAATGAATTCCACGCTCGATGTGGAACTCGCTGGTGAAGGGGGAGTTTGTGGGCAAGATGGCGACGGAACTCGAGGCGTCGAGGCCCGCGAAAGTGAGGGAGAGGAAACAGGTGATGGAGTGCGAGGCGTTGAGACTCGCGAGGGTGACGGAGAGGTTCGGCGGAAAACGGGGGACGGTGCGTAAGGTGTTGGGACTGGCGGCGGTGGTGTGTGAGATCTGTCCTCGGACGTTGATAAAGCTCCGACGCTTAGGTTGATGGATTGAAGGAATTCCCGATAGGCCTGATCCAACAGGCTTCGCGCTCGGAACCTAGATTCTCGCCGTAACCGTCTAGCCGATTAATTCTTGCGTTGTTCACTATTAAGTGAATATAAGTTACGGATGTTAAATTTGAGTTACGAACATATGCGCGGAAGGAAAATAAACAATTCCACTTACTTTGGATGTGATGACAGCCCTGATGCTGGAGATCCTAGCCCGCCGGAACATACTCACTCGGATTAATAAAAACACATTCGAGAACTTATTCATTAGGAAGGTTCCACGGTGAGAATTTTGGCAGAAACCTTGCAGTTATAGAAGTTGGAGAACAGGATAATTGCAGTGGACGGAGAGGTTGCAGTGCACAGAGACAGAGACAGGGAGCACAGAGACAGAGAGCGAGCCGCGGTCGGAGTTGCTTATATAGGATTTTGGAGATACGGAGAAGGTTTTAGAGCGTGTCCCTTATATCTAATTGGATTTTTGGCCTTAACGGCCTTTCGGCGTATTAAATCTAACTTATCAGCTAAGGTGGTGTATATCTCGAAAAATATTTCTCGGCTTTTCCGGGTTGGTTAAGTTTCCCGCCCCCAACTTTTGGGAAGGGAGAAATAAAAATATTAAAAAAAAGATTTACAATTTCCGTTACGTGATGGAATTTCAACTGTTTATTACCCCGTTTTATGGGCCCGTTAGGAAAATTTCTTTTATCGGGTTTTCTCGTCCTGTTGGCGCCGAGACTATTTGTTCAAGGAAGAGAAAAAACGTTTAGGCAATATAGCTTTCGTCGAGAAACGAATTTTTCGAGATATTTCGAAGCCCTTTGCGATTGTTCGAAAGGAAGGAATTGTGGAGTACGCAGGACGTAACAGTATTAAGAATAATTTATTTAAATGTAGAGAGATCATTATAAGAATAATTTATAATTATTAATTTATAATTTTACTCATAATGCTTAGAAAAATAACATGTATATTTCTTGATTGTATTGAGAAATAAAATTAGAAGTTCATTAACAAGAATAATTCATTATATAATGAAAATAAAATTATGGCAATTTGAATCATAATTTTTAGAAAGATATAAATATAATATTGTTGTAGATAAAACGATTTTCTCCTTCAAATCGGGTTTTATTTCGAGTGTGAAATAGCTCGCCGGTTGCTCGGGTTCGGTAAATTAATCAGATGTCCGTGTTAGTGTTAACAAATAATTTATTCAATTATTAATCGACTGTGTTGGTGAGTCTTGAATTGGGTGATACAATGTGCAATGAAATGTGCGACTCGATGTGATGTAGAATATACAAATATCGCAATTTGTTTAATCACACACGAGTTACACGCGATTCGCAAGTTGTACGTTGCGGGCGAGTAACCTTTCGCGATAGTCAACAGATATCGTTAGCCCTCGGATGACAATATACGGTCTCGCACTCGTGAAGCGCTGGCGCTCACTCTTGGCGACGAGCCACGATCGTGTCTGTCGATAATGATGGCCGGGGTGTGTTGACGATCTCGCGTGCCTAGTAACGCGACGCTATTTTTCATATCGTGGTAACGCGAGCCTAATTAGCGGCGAGGCGTTACAAATTGCCGTGTTTGTCCCTTCCGGACAAATCGCGTTTTGTAGCGTGACGTGTAACAATAGCCGATGAATTTGGCCAGAAAAAATTAGGATCTTTGGGCGGAGGCGCAGCCGACCGGCAATTTCCGGGCGGAGGCGGGTTGCCCTCACCTCAACTTATGCGCTTTCTCGGGCTGGATACAAACGGTATCAAAGCTCGACGATATCGATAATGGAGGCAGGAGACGATCCTTATCTCGTGTAATTCTCAAGTCGACTAGGATGCGAAGGTTTTCTCGGGATTTGCTCAGTTCACCGATAATTTTCTGGCGGGGGCGAATTACTCTCACTTCAAGTGCTATGAACTCTTTAAGAGCGAAACGTGGATCGACTCGTGGGAGCAAGTCTCGATTCAAAAAAGATTCTCTGATTTCTCGAAGGACGGCTTTTTATACCACTACGATCTGATATTCGGATAGATTCGGGTTCGAGTGGCAATTAAGCCGCCGCCGTCGTTTCGATAAGTTTTTATCTTGTTTTTTCGGCGATGTTCGTTTATATTCGTATATCGTCGAAATAAGCTCTCCGCTCATCTCGTCATCGGCGGCGCTTGGCGATGTTCGAATGAATTCGGCGGATCGACATGAAACGCGATATCACGCACAACAAACAATTGTAAATACGTCATCGTGTATACGAAAACACGCGAATTTGAAAACGATTAAAATTGGTGCAAAGCATCTTATGCCTAACGATGGTCTGTCAGGCCCTTAGGCAGCGGATGACGGCCGCGGAAAGGTGCAGCGAAATATGCACCGTTACATAAATTATAGTCTATTTGTAAATAAGCATAGCATATCAATTGAAAGCTATTTAAATGTAGACAAATTATTATAAGAATAATTTGTATAATTATTAATTTATAATTTTACTCATTATGTATACTTCTTGACTGTATTAAAAAGTAAATTTGTGATTCATTTTAAATCATTATAAATTATGAAAAAATACAATATGTATATGATTGTATTATTTATAAAGTAATTTAAATAAACAGGTTTCTTACACTTTCATATATATAATTTACAACTATATCATAAAAATCAGTGTAATGCTATTTTTAATCATGATTTTTACATAAACATGGTACAAAATATGGCACTATTAGTGAAGTAGAGAAATGAAATTATATGAATATCGTGCTTGAATGCAAAAAAAAAGTGCTAAGAATTAAAACGTGCATACTTCTTAACTGTGTGTGTAAGGTATTATTATTAATTATCTTAAGTAATTTAGAATTTTGTGTGTTGCGTTTCTCAGTATGTTCAAACATAAACATCATAAATAGCATAATAAAGTATATACTTGCAGATAAGCACAGAATCTCAAGTTAAAAGCAATGTAAATGCAAAGAGATAATCAATATTATGACATTTCTAATCATAATATTTAGAAATATAAATATTAGGATAAAGCTACAATATAATATTGTTATTGAAATTATAAAAAACAAAAATATCAAACCACATGAAGAGAAATAATCATGTATGTGTTACCATGTACGTACATATTATATTAATTAAATGCGGAATGATAAACTTATTCTAGGTTTTAATGTTTATAAATAGACCTATATTAACCTTGTTTTGTAAAACTGTTTGTCTGTATTTTCTGTCATACATATCACTTAACTATGTATCGCAAAACAATAAAACGATAATTGTTTTTTACCATAATTGTTTATTATTATCACTTATACTCGGAAAAGCTATAAAACTCGTTGCGAACTCAGCGACGTCGACCATCAATCGGACGCATAAAAAGAGTATGCATGCAATTTTGGTCGCTCTTTCATTGGTCACATTCAAAGTCAACGAAGCTATTCGCTTGCTGGTCCAACGATGTGATTGGTTAGATTTACAAGTATATCGAGTTCCTTATATCTAAAGACTCTACTTAGGCCTTGTGTCCACAATGCTAGAAATGGGTTCGAAATCTTCGAGCCGATGGAAAGAGAATTGACTAATTGCGTTTGAATTCGGTCAATTAACCAATGAGATTGATCAATTCTCTTTTTTTTAGTATTCAAAATTTCGAACCGACTTCCTATATTTATTATATGAATAAATGACTTTTCTCTACAAATCACAAAGATATTGGTATTCTCTACTTCTTTGCCATCTAAGCTGGGATAATTGGATCTTATATAAGTTTAATTTTTCAACTAGAACTGGGATCATGTAAATCTTATTAATAATGACCAAATTTACAATACATTAGTAATTAGACATGCTTTCATTATAATTTTCTTTAGAGTTATATCATTTATAATCGTGGGTACAAGATCTCTACTTAAT
This sequence comes from Pogonomyrmex californicus, assembly GCA_024349325.1. Taxonomy (NCBI): domain Eukaryota; kingdom Metazoa; phylum Arthropoda; class Insecta; order Hymenoptera; family Formicidae; genus Pogonomyrmex; species Pogonomyrmex californicus. Next base: position 916,048 of record JAECZD010000022.1, read on the forward strand.
AGCCAGCGTCTCTCACGGCAGAAATTGTAACCGTATAAAGGCGACGACGATGACGTTTCTTAAAATAAAAATTTACAAATCGAACTTTGCGTCATAATATCTCTGCTCATACGACACAAAAAAAAATAACTTTTGTTATGCAAATCAAATCTAAGCTATCGATTGACTTAAAATCTGATCGATATGTTAATGCCGTTAATAAGATCTGATAAGTTCAGGTATTCGCTATTCGTCGACTCGCATAAAATCACACACATCATAGTGTTTCGGTTGTAGCCTCGACATCCGAGACATTATCGTGTCACCTGATAAGATATAAATAGTCACTAAGGCTAATAGCGGCTTCTTGTAAAACCACTCTTTCGATTATAATAAATTTAAATCATTATCAACTCTAACAAATCTCAATAATTATTTTGCTTACGAACCCATCAAATCTGGCGAGCGAAATCCGCGCAATTTATTATGACCTCCGGACGGGGTAAAATTAGTCCGTTTTCATAATATCTAGGATAATAGAATAATAGTGTTACAATAATAATACTGTCCAGAATATTCAATGATTCGAGCGAAAAATAAAAATACAGTGGGTAAATATTGGCACACTCGTTTTTTTTCAATTATCTTTACGTATTGAAGTAGTATATTAATACAAAATATATGTTCTGGTGTCCTATAACATACAGAATCAGAATATTTTTTTCGGACTCGAAATAATGTAGCTAAAGAAAGTAAAAATAGAAAAATAGAAAATTCTTATTCAAAAAAGTATTGGCACACTTACGCTTTAGTCATAAAATTAACAGTTCTCCTGAATCGTAAAATAAAAAACATATTTTTAATATTTCGTGTGCATGCCTTTAACATTAATTATAGCCTGTAATCGATTTGACATCGATTTTACTAATATCTTCGTAGTTTCCGGAATAATTTTCAACTCTTTTGATAGTGCCTTCTTCAAATCAGTTTTATTATTTATTTTCTATTTTCGAATATTTATATCTAATATATGCCAAAGATTTTCTATTGGATTAACATCCGGAGATTGGGGTAGTATCTGAAGACTTAATCCTTATACTAATACATATAGACGATATAATTGCATCGAGGAAAGAGGCTCAATCAATGATCTGAAAATGAAATTGTTGTTGAGATTTGATTTGATCTTTTAGCTCAAATTGATGTTTAGGCATTGAGTTTGTAAGATCGACCAATCTAAGAGGCCATACAATCGATCCTGGATCGATTCGGACGCCAGGACAATAATTACTCCAGTTAATGTAAACATAAAATTAATAAAACCTACGAGTCCTCCCTCAAAAGAAGATGTTAGATTACTTTATTGGGAATTAGTTGGTACTCTCGAGTACATCATAGCAGCTACAAGATCCGACAGCATTTCCGCTGCTAACCATTTGAATCAATACACGGATGTAGCGGTAGGGCTCAATCGAACAAAGAGAGTTTTGCTTTATCTCAAGAAATCAACGTCGGTTTGGTTTACTAATATAGCGGAGAATCTTTGAACGGGTTTGCTGACACTTGTCCGGATTATAGCAGATCTTACTCCAGCTACTTTTACATGCTCAGCAAAGGTCCAATATCCTGGAAATGCAAAAAACAGCGCATGGTGACCCTTTCTATAACGGAAGCCAAGTATATAGCGATGTCTGAAATTGTCCGAAGATGTGCATTTACTTGAGGAGCTTCCTGGTGGAATTAGAACTCAAGAGCAGATGTTTTTTATTCAATGATAACATTGGAGCCCCGAGGCTTTTGGAAAACGCTATATTTCACGCGAAGCAAATGTTGACCTGCGTCATTTCATCCGTGATGCTTTAAGGAAGAAATTGCTGAAGATCGAATTCCTTCCCACTGAAGATATGCATGTAAATCTATTAAGTGAAGATTTCCAAGGCAAGACACATAAAATTAATAAGCTTATTCAATCTAAAAGAATGTTCACAGATCGACATCGAGGGGAAATGATGAGATTGGTTGGCCTATTTCAGGTGGCACTGAACGTTCTGTGAATTTCCTGCGAGGATCGTGACTTTCCCGAGTCCTCTCTGTACGGTTCCTTCTTGCTTGTACGGGCGAGTTCAGCCATACTTTTACATTTTTTCTTTGCTGATACTTACTTCAAATAAAGTCAGGATTGAGTTGTAATCTCGGTACTCCATAAATTTCACACCACAATCCCACATAATTAATTGAAAATAAAAACAATCCTTTAACTAAAATTAAAACTTAAATTTCGAAAAACTCATTTCTCTGACAAAAAAGGATATGGAAGTGTCTCCCTCCGATTTTGATAAGCTTTGAATATGTTATATTCTCGACTAAAATAAGGGACACGTATTTTTTTATACGTGCCTGTTTTGAGTTTTGGGAGGTAAAATACCCTCTTGAAGAAAATCAGTTTTTTTATTTCAAGATAAATATCGTCGAAACTATAAGAAATACAAAAAAATGTTTCGAATAAAAGTTGAGTGATTGCAAGAGTACTTTATAATAGTAATGTAAAAAAATTTACAAAAAATTTGGTTAAATAAATTCCCCATTACTTTATATTTTTTTTTGAAAAATTTGTATTTTTCTTATGACAAAATTAAAGGTTATTTTAATACGAATCCAACCATATAAAGTGACTTGATAAAGTTTTCCGACATTTCGATCATTTTTGAGAAATAATTATAACGTCTATATACGCGTGCTATCCGTGCTCGTTTATGCACTCGATCTTTCACGGGTCGATCTTATATGTTGGTTGCGTGAAAGAACGTTGATTAACAATCCGATTTAACAATACTGCTAACAGTTACTTGTTAAAGTCAAATTGACAATGAGCTTCCCGCAAGATAAACTTATTCCCAAAAGCAAAGCAAAAGTTTAATAGTTCATTAACGGAGTTTAATGATAATGTTAAATGCTTATGATTAATGATCCCAAAGTGCTTATGACTATGCTTTAATGCTAATTGCCACGGAGCTTTTTCCGCACGCTTATTTATAGACAGAAATGAGTCAGAACTCCCTCGTGCGAGCTTCTCATCACTTTTTTTTTAAGAATACGTTTTTAGAGGGGAAAGATTCTTTCTCAGAGGTGTCATTCGAGACTTCGTTGGCAACAGCTATCTTCCTGATACCAACAGGAATTCAATCAATATTTTATCATTCTGTACGAATCTTACATTTTAAAGTTATTAGATTTAGCTAGATACTTCCCTCCTTAAGTCACGTACCTTATGTTACTACGTATGAATAATACTAGTTAATTCTGATACAAAAATTTACTTATTTATATGTTAATGACGCAAGAATTTTAATTATTAATATTTTTCCTCAATTTAATCAACCTTTAAATAACATATTTATTTATTTTTTTAAAAGATATATTAGTTTTATTATTATTTATTATTACTTAAGTTTTATTATTATTTATTATTACTTAAGAATTTTTATTATTTAATAAATTTTATTGGAATTTCATATTTATATATAATATAATTTATAATTTCATAATTATAATACTTAATAGTTTGATGAAATTAGTTGCAAGATTTAATATTTTAATGTGCAATGTAGTTTAAATGCGCAATATGCTCTATTACTTCCTTTTTATTTATTTATTTAATTATTTATTTATTACAATAGGAGGGTATTTATTTTTATTTTAATCAAAGATATTTTTTTAGATTTTCTTATATATATTGCGATCGTTGCCCTGGATTCGTCGGTCGTTGATCTCACGAGCGGCGACCGTGCGGCCCAAGTCCGCCACGCGTTCGCGCTTCCCGTCGAATATACCGGCACACGACAGCGACTCCGTATAATTCGTTAATTACTCATATACAACACGGTTGGACGCCAGGCACGCGGTACGTGCCACGAAAATTCGAAATTCTATCCGTTTGCGGACCGAGACGCGGCACGTGGCGACAAATTGGCTGTTCAGAAATAACTAAGGAGAAGGGGTGGTTTGGTGATCAGGGCGCTGTTCGAGGATGAGAGAGAAAGACCAATAAATAATTAACATCGATGCTTAACAATGAACAACATTTTATTCGCGAACTCTTCAGCGCGATCTTGAGGCAGTTTACAACACAAAGTCAATTTCACCGATCACATGGCGCACGGCTGATCTGCAAGTCGTGCGACGTAAACAAAGACAACCGGCAGTTTCTCTCATTGTTTCATCTAGAGATTTCGATAACGAGATCCGCAGTAACTCGACAACGATCTTCGCATGCAAGATTCGCAACGAGCTTTCGGAATTCGCAACGGGACTGGTAGCAAAATATAAAGCGAGGAACATGAAAATAGATAAATGACGCAAATAAACGATGATAAGTGTGCGACAATCCGCAACCCAAATAATAGCGTACGCAAGCAAGAATGTGCTATAAGCTAAGCTCGCGAAAGCAGGATAGCGCAACATACAAAAATAACAAACAGCATAACGATAACGGAATCATACGTTCACGACAATTTGAATCTACGCGACACTAATCGAAAGCGATTCACAATCGCCACTACGACTCGACATGTAAGTGACACAATTCCACAGCGTGGTACAACAAGTAACAGTCGCCGAAACGGCATGAAAAGACATTAATTATGAAACGGCAAAGAAACATTGACATAATGACTTAATGTGGTCGCTGAGGGGGCGAAATGTTGTCCGGACTTCCTTCTATGGCGGGTAACCGTCACGACCGTCACAGGCACCAGCACTTGGTTCGTTACACTCTAATTATCACTCACATGATGTTGTAGCCAGATCTACAACTAATAATAAAAGTAGTCCGCATGGCAACAAAATTAGGCCGCATGAATCTCGAAAAGTCTTTTGAAAGACGACACAAATGTGTGAACGCCGAAATTGCGATCAGTCTTTCGAAAGACCGCAGAAATGCATCCCGCGAGAACATTGCGAACAATTGCGAAAAGTCTATCAGCAAATTCCTCAATTTGCTGATCGAACCAGGCGTGATATTGATCAATCAATATCACGCGATCAATCGACGCAACCGATCAGAATGCTGATCGGGCATCGATCAAACTATATAACCGGTTACACAAGGCGGAGTCGCCAGAGTCAAGAATAACGTGTCGTTCGGAATCATTATTATAATTATCGTGCAAGATATTACAAAAAGCGCGGCGAAGTTCACGCGAGCCGTACTATCAGCGTCTCAGGTGACATACTCGGTCGTCGGCCGCCAGAGTAACGCGATACGCGCCGAGCCGATGTTTAACCGTGTGTAAAGTAATAAAATAAGAAATACTAAACTCAAGAATTTGTGCATTTATTATATAATAAACCAATTAAAATAAAGAAAGTGTGTTAGTGAATTCAAGAAGATTTCCTTACATTCTTTTGATCCTGCTCGGAGTCCCAACTCCTTAAGCTTAACGAACCCGACTATCCCTAATATTACCGTTGTAGCCCATACGGGGTACAACAATATACTCTAACATCATTATCATAAATTCGCGCTACCGGTAGTCCCGCGATGCTCGTTTGATTCACTCGCTGTTCGCGCGACGACGGAAGTGACGGCTTTACACAATAAAACGCTCGGCTAACCAACTACGCTGGCTACTACTCTTCGGCAGGTCGATGGCCTTCGGATTCACATCCGTCTCATTAGAGCGCACCACGAAAAGTAATCTTCCGCGCTCTCGCGGAATACACGCAGGCGATCGCCGTATCCCTTTCGCAGTTTTATTATTGGCCGAAAGTCGGCTAATCGCGTGACCTTAATCGGCCGCGCACCGTGAAGTCCTCGCGGGAAACTCAAAAACGGCGGCATCTGAGGCCACGTCCTTCGGCTTCTTGGCTCCTCAGGTTCTGAGATTATCGAGGGGTTAATCTGAGATTAACTTTTCTGTCTGAATCAGTTCTTCTGCAGATTTTCATCTTTCCTGAGTTCCGCTAGGACGTTCCATCTCTGGGGTCCACGCGTTCTGTTCCGTGGGGGTGGCGCCTTCCTCGTCATCGCGCTTCTCATCTCCCGATCGGCAGTGGCAACTCTTAGGCTGTAATGAGACTTTTAAAAGTGATATCTCCATTCCTGCTAACGCGGGTGCGAGAGGGACAATACAATCTGTGTGTTACAATGCTCTTGCATCGCTCCTTCCTCAGTCATTCCTCCTGTAGCCTCGTATCAGCCCTACTGGTTTCCGCCCATTGGTGAGCGCAAAATACATGCAAAGCAGCCGTCACTTCGCGTCTGTGAAAATAATAACGGTCGCCGCACGCGATCGCAACAGCAGGCCCGCTGATCAAATAGCAATTGTCCGCTCTCCCATCGGAGGACGCGGACTCGAGTTGACTCCCCCGCAATCGGGGCCTATGATCGCCCCTTGTGACCGACCGCTACAAAGCGCCACGTCACAATATATATATATATATATATATATATATATATATATATATATATATATATATATATATACAGGGTATCCCGTAGCACTGTCCTCATCGCTCGTGAGAAGATACACGGGAGCGAGATAAATCAAAATGTCTTATAACATTTTGCGATATTCGCAATAATTTTTGAGTTATTAAATATTAAAGTTGCACAAATAAGAGCGCGCGGAGAGAAAGCGCTCGACCGCTTGACCGGTAAGATGGTGCAGCGTGATATTGGTCGCTCGGCGCCAGAGCTGCCAGATTCGGGAAGTTTACAGCATGCTACACAAGCGAGCAGCAGGTATACGTGTGCTCGCGCCGAGTAGCGCAACTTCGACTAGCATCGGGCAGTGGAAGAGAACAGCTGTACTGCTGACTCTTTCTTTGTTTATTTTTTTCTATTTGCTTCCTGTGCTTTCTTTCTTTTTCAAGTGATAGTTAAAGCATGCGCGATTCTTCGTACTACGCCTGTCTCTCTGCTCACACACACACACGCACACGCACACGCACACGCACACGCACACGCACACGCAATTTTTTTAATAAATAAAGAAGGGATATATACATCCTTTAAAATATTAAGTTTAGACTATGAATACGGGTCTAAAATTGGCGAACGGAGTACGAATGGGGCTTGGAAGGATGCAAATAACTGCTCTCCCGAAAACCAAGCGTGAAAACGTGATCCCTCGAGTCCGAGCGCACTGATAAGTCTCGACACTAGGTCAGCGATACGAGAATGCTATGACACTATTCCACAGACGTGCGCTGGTCGGTCATTTTCTGGTCCAAAAACTGAATTCCTATTACCAGAGATAGGCCTCGTGCGATCAGTGAGATGGAGGGGATGAGACGAAGGGTTTTAAGGATTTTAGGAATAAAGAGAAATTAAAATTAAATTAAATGTCTAATATGATTAATGTTGCACATTAAGAAGCAAGAAGCATGTTGTTTTTGAGAAGCAAGAGAAATGATGTAAGCGAGTAGTATGCACGTATGTTATCGCGGATGTTACAATCGTTCGGCGATCATCGGATAGGATTTCTAATAGCGAGAGTGTGAGTGTAAGAGTGTATTAAGCGATAATCCTACCCGGTAATACATTGCAAAATGTGGTTGAGAATAAACTTAAATTAATAAAAACAAAAATATGATATTATTCAATTAATGTGTGTGGTGTGTGTGTGTGTGTGTGTGTGTGTGTGTGTGTGTGTGTGTGTGTGGTGTGTGTGTGGTGTGGTGTGGTGTGTGTGTGTGTGTGTGTGTGTGTGTGTGTGTGTGTGTGTGTGTGTGTGTGTGTGTGTGTGTGTGTGTGTGTGTGGTGTGGGGGGGAGGGGGAGGTAATGGAAAGTTAAGGAGGAGAGTAGACTTGAATTTGTTTTGGAGGAGAGGTTGAGAAATCAAATCATTCAGGAAAATTTATTTCAACATTAGGAAACAGAGGTTCTCCATTATTGGAGAATAAAGAACCGGGAAATAAGGCTTCGAAGTCGATAATAGCTTCAGGATCAAATGCATAATACGGATTTCCATCGGAACTGATAGAAAACACGGGAAAAAGCTGGGAAAATGAGTCGAGAGGAGATTCAGGAGAGGTTAATTGAGAGAGAAAAAGAAAAGGAGATTCAAGAGGGGTAGTAGAAGAGGTTGACGATAACGGTTCCGTAAATTGTTTCGTCGTTGATTATTTCGTTTCGCTTTTTTGCTTCTGACTCTGAATGACCGCCGGGCTCTACCACTATAATGACGACATTTTAGTAGACGGTCAGATTTTCAAATTTTAGAAGGCGATACTTTTGTTTGATTTATTACGCGGGGAAGGAAAAAATGAAATAAGAGAAACTTCGCACATAGTAAGAGTAGGAAAGAAAACTAGAAAAGACAGAGACAGAGAAGTACATAGATAAAGAATTCAGGAACCTTCGGAGGCTTTCAACGAAATTCGGAAGTCCCAAGTAGTCCGCACCGGTGTAAGAAAGAGAGGGAAAGATAGGTAAAAGCAATCGGGAGCCTTCGAGGGCTTTCACGAGGTCCGTACCGGTATAAGAGAGGGAGAGAAAAATAGACAAGAGAAAAGAGAATAAAGAAAAGAGAGATGTAGCTTTAGGGAAGGTAGAATGAAAATTCATAAATGAAATTATTTCGTTATTAACAAAAAACTTATTGATAGTCGATTAAGATCGAGATTAGTGAAGAATGAGCCTGGATATTTTTTTACAAGGTTGAGTTGCTCACTTTTTAATATATTAGTTGAATAGTGAATGTTAAATAGATAATACTGAATTAAGTTATTATTTAGGAGGTAATGCGCTTAGTGAAAGTGAATAGCTTAATGTACTGAATAAAAAATTGAAAAATAGTGGCTTCTATACTGAATGAAAAAATGGAAATGAGTGACTTAATAAGTGATAGTTCACACTGGATGAAAATTTAGAAAATAATGCCCGTGCGCCTTGGAAGAGCCCCGTTTTTATAGGCTGGCTCTTTTAGAGTCTGATTTTTGTAGAGGAAGAATGTTAGTTCTAAGAATCTGGGGTAGGTAGGCGAGAGGAGCTTTCCAGCAAGCGACACAGTTGACACAGTGTAACACAGTGTCGCTATATGTGCTTTCCTGTTACGACACAACACAACACATTTCGACACAGCTACGAAGCAGAGTCGGACTGTGTTCTGCATCATGGCTGCCAATTTTAAAACTTTTATGTTTGTAGCACTGAATAATGAAAAAGAATTTTATCTTTCTCTCTGTGTTGAAATTAATCGTTCATTTAAGATTTGTTAAGATTATTTAAGCATTAGGTCTATTCTCTAACGACAATTCGGTTCTTCAATCGTTATACTATCGTTGCGCGAATTTTTTATATGGTAAAAAATCTGCGCAACGACAATATAGTGATACCGAATTATCCTTAAGAGTTAGAATAGGCCAACTGGACTAAGAAAGAAGAAAATGTTATTTCTTCGATTATTGCTGATATAATATTTTAAATAAATAAAAATGAAGTGCAGTCACTGTTCTGAAGAAATAATATCACTTGATAATGCTTTACAGCATTCATGTTTTATTAGAAAAGATATATTTATAAATAATGAAAATAATTTATTTACACAGACAGAAAATAAACAACGTAAGTATATGTCAATCTTTTAAAAATTGAAATTTTTAATTTTTTGTTTAATATAAGTTTTAAAATTATTTTTAAAAAATAAAAATTTTATTTCTTTTGTTTAATTTACTAATGAAATTAAATTATATTTTTTACAGCTGCTATTTGGGATAGAAACACTACATTAGCTCTTCTCAGTCTTTATGAAGCTAAGATATGTTGGATCATTCAAAGAAAAAAAGTAAAATATGGAAAAGTATATCTATTGATTTACAACAAGATTTTGGCATTCAGGTATAAAATAAATCTGAATTTTATACTAATAATATTAATATTAATATTATTATTTTATAATAATAATATTTTGTATTTATATAGTTAAATTATGTATGTATAATAATGTTCTTATATAATGTTCTTTTTATTTTTCAGATGTCCATGGATCAAGTGCGTTGGAAAATAAACGCTTTGATAAAATACAAAGAGTGTATTGATAATAATTCTAAATCAGGAAGAAGCTTAATGACCTTTGAATGGTTTGATGAGATTTTAAGACAACAAAAAAATGCTGTTATAAAACATACTGTGTCATCGAAATTTATACATCAACACATTTGACATTAAAGCCTTCTACTTCGTTGGCAAATTCATCGGTAAAATCTTTTATTTCATCGACAGCTTTATCAGCAAAGTTTTCTACTTTATCACCAAAGCCTTCTACTTTATCAAAATTTAATTTAGAATCTTTTACTTCAACTATAAAACGGTTTGCCTTTTCGTCGGTTCGTGTTCCGCAAGGACTACATACGCTACATACGCGGATACGCTCGTCGGTCTATTCAGATTCGGTATGCAAAAAACGGCAAGACGAATAAGTTCTCTGATATTAATATATGTATTTCATATATGCTGGATGACAAGATTGCTATAATTAATCGTGATGGTAACGATAGCAGCACGTTTTACAATGATTTAGTCAGCGGCGCAGTTGTCATTCAAAGCAGTGGACGCGGATATTTACAGCAGACGCGGATTTTTACGGCGGCGCGGGTCGCGAGTATTTACAGCGGACGCGGATCGCGGATATTTACAGCGGATGCAGATCGCGGATCTGTTACGGTGGCGCGGGTCGCGGGGATTTACAGCGGATCGCGGATAGTTGCTCGGAGGCGAAGATGGCGGCGGCAGTCCACCGCGGCGGGTGCCGGGGTGTTCGGCCGCAGGGCGCAACAGCCACCTGGCGTGGCGAGCTTGCCGATACGTTGCGTTTAAGAAGTCGGAGGAGATGCTTAGCCAGCGCCAGTAACTCCTGGCTGGGACAGTGAACACGCTACCTCGAGCGTTCCCGGCAAGCGGATTTGGTGAATCGGATAGGAAGCGGAGAATCGGCTCTGGCCAGTAACTCCTGGCTGGGGCGGCGTACTCGCAACCTCTACTTGGCGAATTCTCAGTTCGGGATCGGAGTCGGTTTCGCTAAGCGAGCCCGGCGGATGATTCCGAGGATCTGTGTCTGTTTTCTGATCAGATCGGGCTTTTTATATCCCGCGGATCAATACTTCGGTGAAATTTGGCATCTCTTCGGGTCGATCCGCGAATATTATTTTGCCGAACTAATTTGTAAGAACAAAATAACTTTGTTCGTTGCTTCTGATCTTTGAAACGGCGCATTTGGGTTTCTCCGAGCGCGTTCGTGTATCTCCGCCGTGTCACGCTAAGTAGCGCAGATTCCCCGTACGGTCCGTAGGCCATACTAATTATTTCGATAATATAAAGCGTTTATCGGCAGTTTGCGCCTTTTAGGCCGATGGGTAGTCGGTCGGCTTTTGTCTGGTAGGTTCGGATGGAACGATGCGACGGGGTGCATCGTTACAACTATAATTTCAACAGATAATTCCGATATTTTATCAGAAAGTTGCAATGAAAATTTATAAACTATTTCTAATTCTAAGTCTACATTAAATACAAAAAATAATAGTCTACATTAAATACAAAAAACGTCCATTACATGGAAGTGGATCTAATTTAGCAAAAAAGTTGCATTGGAAAATCAATGATTAGCGTATTTAAAAACAAAAGATGAACGAGACAAGATAAATGATGAAAAACATGCAGATATTTTAGAGCAAAAGAAAGAAATAGTTAAAAAGTTAAAGAAAAAACATCTTTAAAAGAAAAAGAAATTAATTAACAAAAAGAATATTTCATAGCTAGATTAAAAGAGAAGGAAAATATACATGCAGAAAAAAATGGCAATAAAAAAAAAAAAATATAAACTTCTAAAAAATTACTTAAAACTGAAGTTTCAGATTTTAATTTAGATGCTTTTATATATTTGACATTTTGTGCAAATAATTAATACAATATATTAGTATTTTAATATTAATTTTTGAAATTTCCTTTTTTTTTTAAATTTTTTTGGAAGTAAATAATGCCAAAGTATTATTAATTATAAGGAATATTTTGTTATATGTAGGAATTTTATTTGTTTTATTGCAAAGTTATTTAAGTAGAATTTAAACAAAAGGAAAAGAAAATAGACAATGTGTATGCGCGTGCGTGCATATACGTTTAAAGGTGCAAAAAAAGCATCATTTATTATTTTTAAAGTTAAAAGTTCGCAGTTTTTTTATTTTGTCGATAAGTTGATATGGATTTATTTTTATGTTGAAGTTATGTAAAGTCATGTGAAATTTTGTTGATATTTATTTTATTTTAAATTATCTATGTGTATTAAATGCCAAAATATTATTATTAATTATAAAATTTTATTTCGTTTATATATATGCACTTTACTATTACTTATATTTAAAACTTACATATAAAATTTTAGTATTACTTGTAATATATGTCTAAATTTAATGAAAAAAGAAAAATGCAATTATAGCCTTATAATAAAAATATCTTTTTATGAAATTATATTGTTGTTTCATTATCGATATATTTGAATATAAAATATAACTATAAAAAAATAAAGATATTAAAAAGCCGATATTAAAAAGATATTAATAATTTTTCAATTATTAACATATTTTACTTGTAATAATATATCTTTAAATTATTCAATAGAAAATATTTCATTAAATAATTGCATCCTGCGATCTATTTTTATTTCACAATTAAGAATATCAAGTTTATTGTTATATACATTTATATAATCAATATCATTATATTCAGAAAAATCATACACATCATCCTTAACAATACAATAATTATGTAATATGCAAACTGCAATCACTGTGTTAGTAATGAAAGTCATATCACGATATTCTGTAAAAAATTTTATACGTCGAAAACGTCCTTTCAATTGTCCAAATGCTTTTTCAACGATTATCCGTGTCGATGAATGCATAAAATTGAATTCTATTTGTTGAAGTGTCAGATTTCCATTATTTCGAAAAGGTGGAACAAGCCAGGATAAGCATGGATATGCCGAATCACCTAACAAAAATGTCTGATTAGGAAATAGTATACTTTTATTTTCAGTAGCTGTTTCATATAAAAGTGATCTTCTAAATACGCGTGCATCGTGCAGAGAGCCGAGTTCACCGCAATATATATTAGTAAAACGCATATCTGTATCTACAACAACTTATAAATTGATAGAAAAAAAATTTTTTTCTATTACAATAATTCCTACTTCATTAGAAGTAGGTTTTATAATTTGAATATGAGTACTATCTATCGAGCCTAAAACATTATGAATTCCTCGTTTTGTGCTAAATTTTTCGCATGTAATCATAACTTGATGTTCTTCTAGCCATTTAATAACAACATCTAGTTTTGTTAAAAGCCAAGCTATAATCCGTTGAAGAATCCGAAAAACAGAAGAGATTGAAACATTAAATCTGTCAGATAAAATTCGTAGTGGTTCTGTGTTAGCAATATATCATAAAAAAAGTAAAAAAAGTAAAAAACTTAGTTTTGCTGATATTAGTCTTACGCCAAAAAAATGTGATGGAATATATCCTGATAATTCTAACTCTTCAATTAAAGTTGAAGCAGTATGTCGAGTTAATCGTAATGTTCCTTGAATTCTTATTCTGTCCAAGAATCAACAAATAAATACTTTTTCAAATAATTTTCAATACGATGTCTTTTAGTATTCATTAAGTAGCATATCAAAGGAAACAATGCATTTTTATTTTTCTCTTCAATACTTGTTGATGTTAGGCTATTGTCATCAATGCTCCTAAATGTAATAGTGTTTGATTCATCACTACTCGAAGTACTAAATGCTTCCATTAATTGATTAATTATTGGTCGGTCCATCTGTTTAGAAATTATTAATATTAACAAAATTAAGATTCTATTATATCTAGATTATATTTATATCAATTTTACAATTTTATAAAAATGTAATTAATAGATTATTAATGTTGTAATAAAATTTATAGTGTAGAAATACAAATTATCTTTTTCTTTCTTTTAAATTAATATATAACATATAATATTTTGACATATTAATAGGTACTGCAAATTTTTTTTTTAAGTTATGTTGAAGATGATATGATTACAAAACTAATTGTCTCGTAAATATGTCTTATAAATAGGCCGAGGGCCAGGATTGAATCTGCTATCCATCGATTGTGAGTCAAATGAGCCATTGCTCCCAGATACTGCAAATATTTTAAGGGTTATGCTCGAGAATAAAGCAAAATCTTCAACAAACTTCAGCTAGCATCAACTAGTAAACTATATCTAGAACTAAAAGGCATTCCATCAAGCACCCATTTAATTGTGTGACATAGTGTCTATCTTGCTGGAAAATTCCCGGGGTAAGGTATTCGAGCTAAACAGGATGTTTACACTAGATATCATGTCTCGCTCGTGCTCGTTGTATGCTTATGCTTAATATACAGACTTGCAACAGATCCAACCTGGGGATTTATAATATTTAATAATATTCTTTTCTTATTAAATACTAAATAATAAAGTTCGTTCTAATATTCTTGAGTATCTATAGTTGGAGCGGTTACAATTCTCTTTCTCTTGCTTTTTGTCTGCTTATCTTATTAATAAATTCGAAATCAATATTCTTATATAAGAAAAAATATTATTAATAACGCTTTTGGGAAAAGAAAAGAATTGTGGAGGTAACAATAGAATTGGATGTAACAATAGAAAGTAATTTGATTACGTAAAGGTTACTTTACAAGATTTATAACTCATGACAAAATTTCATTAAAAAAAACAAAACCACTTAAAAAATAAGATTACGTCCATAAATAAATAAATAAATAAATACGTTAATATATATGTATATAAAATTTATGTATGTTACATGTAAATAAAACATGTGTTTGTTTTGATGCAAGTTCTCGATAAATTTGCCAGGTATTAATGCTTTTTAAACTTAAATTTTGATTTATTTTATCAAAACGCCACATGTAATAAAATGTTTTTTATATTCAAGAAGCGCTCAAAGCTGTAATTATTTAAATTTTGTTTAAATGTATTTAATGAGATATAGATTTCGATTTATATCACAGGTAACGTGTCATAATGTTTGAAAAATAACAGCAAAAAATACACATTTTTATGCAATTTTAATATCAATATACAATTTTAGTATCAATTTTAGTATCAATATAAACAACATAATTTTTGTTGCATTGTGTCATAGGGTGAGTCTACATTTCGTAAAAGAACGCTTGATACTCATGACGTACAAACTTTATTTAAATAAATAAGTACATCCCATCAATGAAACAATATAAAAGAATATCAGCTTGATTTTACTTAATTTGATTAAATATACAGCTCTTTTGCTAAAATCGCTAGAGATAAAAGTGGGTTCATTCCAAAACGAAAAGATAGAGTTTTCTTCGATAAATCGTTTCTTTAATTACATAGAAGAATATTGAAATAATGTTTCAATTTTTCTATTCAGTCATAGCGTTCTCGCATCACTGATCTAGTGCCGAGACTTATCAGTGCGTTTGGACTCGAGGGATCATGTTTCCACGCTTGACTTTCGAGAGAGCAGTTATTCGCGTCCTTCCAAACCCCATTCATACTCCGTTCGCCAATTTTAATTCTTAATTTTCAATTTTTCAATTTTATTCCGGACTGGACGTAACAGAATTCGTTAAAATTGAGGGCTCATCCAGGATGAAAAGTGCGATCTTTGGAAGTGGGAATGACTACGAGATTTAATTCAAATAAGGATGAAATAGATAATCTCTATAAACTTGTCTTAGAAAACAAAGCAAGAGCGAAATCCAAAACAAATACACAAGATACACATACACTTCTACTTCAACAAGAACTTCCGAAGATTCCGATCCTAAACACGTCACCTTTTCTTTAGACGAAACAATAATTTCGGGAGATAAATTTGTGACTGTTCTCGGGTCGTCCGGGGATTCCATTGCTTCTGACGATATTACATTACAGGCAAATATATTTGATAATAATAAAAAGATAACAAACGGTGATCAAGAAGATAAAATTGAAGATCAAAAAATAGCTCATCTCAATCCTTTCATTATTCTAAAATACGCGGTCGAAGCCGTACCTTATTTTGATAGTATAAATATTTCAGTAAATTATTTTATCGAAGGTTGTGAAGAAGCTAAATCTGTGCTACTGGATGAAGCCGAACCACAATTTACAAAAATAATCAGAACCAGAATAATTGGTGAAGCGTATCATATTATTTAAGATCAAAATTTTAATAGCGTATTTGTTAACAAAATATTTAAAACAAATTTATGGATTAACTAAAAATGTTTATCAACTTCAGAAAGAACTAGGTTGCATTTATCAAAAAACCAAGGAGGATGTTATAATGTATGCTACTAGAGTAAAATTATTGGGAAAACAAATATTAGAAGCTTACAAATATTCGGGAAACGCTCTCTCAGATCAAAACATTAAAACATCTTTAGAAAGATATATACAAATGCTTCATTAGAGACCTGAAACCCGAAATTGAGCAAAGAATAATTCGGAACTTAAACGCAAGATACTGTATCTGACGCGTTAAGGATAGAAAAAGAACTTCGATAACAGACTTACGACAAGGAAGGCCTTCGACCAGGCCAGGCTAAACAAAGAGAGCAAGACGCACGTGAAACGTGTCAGATATGCCGAAAGGAAAGTCATTTAGCTTTTAATTGCAGAAAATTAAATTTGATTTCTCAACAACCACACAGTTTGGGAGCTGAAATTCTAATATGTCAAATTTGCAAGAAACGCGGACATAGCGCCGATAAATGCAAACTTCGCAATCTTCAATCAACTAGTACATGTAATACGCGAAAACATTATTGTTTGTCAGTTATGTTCCAAAATCGGCCATAATGCGAAAACATGTCAGACAAATAATAATGTAAAATCTCAATTTAATAAATAAATTTTTAATTGTTACTTGTCAATGGTGCAATAAATCGGGTCACACTGCGAATAATTGTTGAAAAAAACAAAACGAACAACAGTTTATGGACAATAAAAATCACGTGTCAAATTTGCAATAATTTCGATTATCTTGCTAAAGATTATCGTTAAAAATTTAAATCAATCTATGTCCGAGTCAAAAAACACTTCAACTTGTCGTTATTGTAAGGAATAGATGCATCTTCTCGAAGATTGCCAAATAAGAATCGCGAGCAACAATCGTAGAAAATTAAATAATCCGGAAAACTTCAACGGCCCCTCGAAGACGGGTATGCAAAAGGGAGCCGAAAGGGTCTCACACATCAAGCCTCAAGAAATCAAATAGACAGAAACGTCAGCGAGATACGCCCGGTAACCGTAAACCTCGATAAGCATAGTCGCGTGCCTACCGTTCAAGTTAATATTCACGATATAGATTCTGATGTAACTCAGAAAAAAATCAGAAATCAAAAACAAAAATAAAAATACAATAAGGGGAAATAAATATAAAAATTTTAATCTAGATATTCAACGAGAGGAAAGTTATCAAGTCTTCGCTGAGATATCGAACCATCCCAAAATCCTTGGAGAGGGAAGTTACCAAACCTCGCCCGAAAATTAATAATCCAAAAAAACCCTGAGAGTGGAAGTAACAAACCACCTCAAAAATTAATTCTGAAATTGCAGAGAAAAGTTTCCGCACTTCTCTGGCAATTTCCAGCTCCGTCGATTGCGAGGAGGGAAATTACCAAACCTCACTATGTAATTCGACACAATCCAATCCAGAGGAAATTAAAAATAAGAATTCCTCGCTTTATTTAAAAAATGTTAAATTTCCAAGAATTGGGATGTTTTCAAGGGAAAGAAATAATGAAATGAAAACTTCTCAAATTACTATCCAAGAGCTTATAGAAAAAGCAAAGTTAATTAATAAAATAAATGATTACAAACTTAAAATGAAAAATAAAAAACCGTCTTCCAGAATTTTTTCGTTAAAACAAAAGCAATCTCAGAAAATATTGGATAAATGTATACGTAAATCAAAACATAAAGAAGACCCTGTACAAGAATTGCAGAATGATATCGAAGAAGTTCTCCATCTCCATCAGATGTTTAACATTATCAAAAGGAAAACAAAGGGATAGAATTACCCAAATTATAGAATTATTGCGACTCGATCAACTGAATAACAAAGAAAAAATGAATGTAATAAATCTTATAGTCAGCAGTCAAGATAAATTCCATATACCCGGTGAACAATTAACAATTGACGAATGTATTGCAATATAAAATACCGACAACAGATGACCAACTGAGAAATACTTGTCAATATAGATTCCCACAAATTCATAAAGAAGAAATAAATAAACAAGTAGAAGAATTGTTAGAAGGAGGTATCCTGAAATCTTCTATGGATCGTGCCAAAGAAAAAAGATTCAAAAGGAAATAAGCGATGGAGAATAGTGTTAGATTTTAGAGCTCTTAATGATAAGACAGTCGGACGCATATCCACTACCAAATTCAATATTTTTCAGTATGTGATCTAGCCTCCAGATTTCATCAAATAAAGATGGATCCTTCAGATAGCCATAAGACAGCGTTTACAACTCCTTTCGGACATTATGAATTTGAAAGAATGCCATTCGGATTAAAAAACGCATCCGCTATCTTTCAATGATTAATGGACTTAGTATTATCCGGCCTACAAGACGAGCAATTGTTTGTATACATGGATGATATTGTTATCGCATCGTCACTAGAAGAGCACGAAAGAAAATATCCTTTTAATAGATAGATTACGTGAAGCAAATCTAAAATTACAATGAATGTGAATTTTTTAAATCGGAAGTAATCTTTGGAATATATTATCAGCAAAGAAGGAGTTAAACCAGATTCTAAAAAATTAGAAACTGTGCGTGTATTTTCTAGACCAAAAACATCGAAAAATATGAAACAATTTTTAGAACTAGCCGGATACTATAAAAGATTCCAAACTTTTCAAAATTGGCTAAATCTCTCACTAATTTATTAAAAAACGATGTGCGTTTTGAATGGACATCGGAGCAAGAAAATTTATTTGAAATGTTAAAAAATAAATTATGCGAAGAACCTGTATTACAATATTCTGATTTTTCAAAACTGTTTATTTCGTCAACTGTTCACAACCGACGTTTCCGGAATAGCAATAGGAGAAATTTTATCATAGGAAGAAATTAATAAAGATTAACCAGTAGCTTAGCTTCTCGAAATTTTAATCGATAACGAATTAAAATACGATACATATGAGAAGGAAGCTTTAGCGATAATATATTGCGTCAAACATTTCCGTCCGTATTTATATGATAGAAGATTTACCCTAGTAACCGATCATAAATTTTTATTATGGGTTAAAAACGCGCAAGATGCTAACATGAGAATCTTGCGATGAAGATTAAAGTTAGCCGAATATGATTATGATGTCATTTGTAAAGCTGGAAAGACAAATGTAAACCGTAATGCCGACGCATTATCACGAAACGCTGTAAATTTTGAAGAAATTGAATGCAGAGTAACAAATGAAAATTCTTTTTATTCTAATAATCCCGAAAATGCAAAAAAAGCCGCTGAAATATTAAAAGAATCCAACAAAGAAGAGGATGAAAATTTTGAATTACATTTTTTCAACGACGAAAAATCCGAAGATAAAGATTTTGAATTACGTCTCTCAGAAGACGAATAATTCGAAAACACAATTACTGATGATAAAGATTCAATATTATTCATTCAACAAGAATTAAATGAACCACCAAAATTACAAATTATGGAGAAAGCAATAATTCATAACTCAATGACGCCTCAAAGAATACAAACGAGAAGCCAAACAACAAAGGAAAGAATTGATTGTTTTAATAAAAATGCAAAACAGAAATCTCGGAATAAAATAAAAACTAAAAGAATATCCGACCCTGCGGATAAAGATACATTTGCAGAAAGAAAGGAGAAAGAAGAAACCGAAGAAAAAGAAGAAGAAAAGAATGACAATAACAGCGAGGATGACGTAGATGATTACGAAGATCGTGAAGCAAGAGAAGGAAAGCCTATGATTATTAAAGACCAAATGATAAAGAATAATATTATTGACTCACGAGAATTATTTTTGCTACGCAAGGATACTTAAGCATATTTTGTTGACACTAACGGTAAACTACCAGATTCAGGCTCGCAAAAATTATTCGAGCGAAACGAATGGCTAAAATTAAGCGATCTTACTCTAGGAGAAGTTCGAACTATAAAATATAAGAACTATTATCATTTAATTATTATCATTTAATTTATCCTAACAGTCAGTAAAGAACAACGAGAAGGTTCGACAATGACTTTAACTCAGATAACGTCAGCCTTGAAGAACTTGCGTAAACTAACCGATGAATTAAAACTAGAGACTATAAGCATTGCGAAAGCCGAAATAATTAATAACGTACCGTGGAGTAATATAAGAGCAAGAATACAACTAATATTTATTAACGCGTCCACCAAATTAATTATTTGCCATGGATTAATAAAATATCCTCCCAAGGATCTCCGCTCAGATATAATCAGCAGGACGCACTGTTTACCAACAGGTGGACACAGAGGTGTTATCAAACTTATAATAGAATCAAACAGAATTACTACTGGGAAAATTTAAAATCTGATATACAAAGGTACATACAACAATGTTTGCAGTGTCAGTTAAAAAAGCTAGTACATGTACAAACAAAACAATCGATGATAATTACCGATACATCGGGATCTGTTTTTCGATAAAGTAGCAATGAATATCGTAGGATCCTTACCAAAAACCGAGAGCGGAAATGAATATATTTTAACCCTACAAGGTCAATTATTAAATTTTTCATGGGAATACCTTTGCCTAATCAATCTTCAGAATCGATAGCAGAAGCTTTTATGGATAAATTTATCTGTATATTAGATGCGCCTAAGGTAATTCTAACGGATCAAGGAAGAAATTTGATCAGCAAATTAATGAAAAAATTAGCTAAAATTTTTAAAATCCTTAAATTGGCACGATTGCCTTTCACCCTCAATCTAACGGATCTGTCGCGAGCGCCAAGAACGCAATCGCGCCCACTGCTGACGAAGCGGCAAGCGAGCGATACTTCACCATCCGACTATTATCACTTTTGTCAACCGATAGCGATTGCTAAATTGTAATCGTATTTATTTCGTAACCGCTCTACTTGATCTTATATTCTTGCAAATTATTCAATTATTAAAACGGGTTGCACGGCCTTTACGCGGGAAGCTGCCGTGCGACCCAGAAATATACCGCGAACGCTGATGAACATTTTGACTACGCTGCAAGGACCGGCCGCCTGGAACGGGAGACCGGTGCTAGGAGCAGGACTCGTTAAGATTTTGTCTTGCCATCACGTCTGTCGCGATCTGAATTAATCAGTGCAAGAATATACTGTTTAATAAAGTTTTATTGAAAAAACGAAGAGTCGTACTTTACGCCGAGAATCCTCAGCTGACTCTCTGGTCGATCCTTCCCCGAAACGACCCGCACAACCCGCTTTCTAGCAGATCGGTAGAAAGATCACATCGCTCTCGGAGAATATTTGAAACAGTATGCCAATGAGCAGAAGCAATGGAATAGATGGATCGAGAGACACGGCTCGTCGCCAAGTGTGAGCGCCAGTGTTTCACGAGCGCAAGCCGGTCGTCTCTCTTTACGTGAGCTGAGTTGCTGATCATCAAGATTATCGGATTTCAGGCTGAACCGATCAATTTCTAAATAGGCGCAATCGATAGCTTAGGTTCGAATTATATAATAAAAGTGTTTTTAGTTTTACGACACTCTCCGTGTCGTATGAGCGGAGATATTACAATTCAAAGTTCGATACTTAGAAATTTACTATTAAGAAATGTCATTATTGTCATTATTATTGTTGTCGCCCTCCGTATAGACTACAGTTGCAATTTTCGCCACTACGCAGCGGTGCGAGATATGAATGTTATATAATTTCACAGTCATTCCGCAGTCTCTCTGCATATTTTTTCTCTTCCCGCAACCTCTCCGGATATCTTCGCATCCATTTCGCAACTTTTCCGCATATTTCCGCAATCATTTCGCAACTCTCCCGTAATTTATCTTCGCAATCTTTCCGCATATCTCTGCAACTATTCTACAACCATTCCGCATATTTCCGCGATCACTCCGCAATCATTTCCGTAACTCTTTTGCAATCTTTTTGCACATCTCCGTAACCATTTCACAAGTCTCTCATAATCTTTCCGTAACTCTTCCATAACCTTTCCGCGTATTTTTGCACTTCTTCTGCAATCTTTCCGCAACCATTCTGGAACCATTTTACAACTCTTTTATAATCTTTTCGTATAACTTTGCATTTTTTTCGCAATTCTTCCGCAATCATTTCGCAACTCTTCCATAATCTTTCCGCATATCTTTGTGCACTTCTTCCGCAATACTTTCGCAACATTTCCGTAACCATTCCGCAATTATTTCACAATTTTTCCGCACATCTTTGTATCTCTTTTGCAATCTTTCGCAACCATTCCACAACTGTCTTTGCATCTCTTCCGCAACACTTCTGCAACTATTCCGCAACCATTCCGCAACTCTTCCACTATCTTTTTGCACATTTTTGCACCTCTTCCACAATTCTTCTGCAACTCTTCCGCAATCTTTCCACAATCATTCCGTAACCATTCCACAACTATTCCACAATCTTTCCGCATATCTTTATACTTCTTTCACAACACTTCCGCAACATTTCCGCAACTATTCCGCAACTTTTCCACAATCGCATATCACAGTCAGGAGCATAAAAGCGGAAAAATAAATGTGTAAAACGTATATAATTCATCGGCGATAAAAACAGATACATGGATAAAGAATTATAATTAAAAGTAAACAAACAAAGAATAGATTCGTCGATAGTAAAACAAAATTTCAGTATGTGACTGATGAAAATAAATTCAAATTAAAAATAAAAATAAAAATTCATACAAATTAAAAACTAAAAACACAAACGTCGTTTCGACCTTATATTAGGTCTTCTTTAGTGCGGTAATACAGCGTGATGATAAGGCATAAAGACAATTAACGAAATAATATATGTGCAGAGAATGTCAAGTACAAACGGCTAAGAACTTAAAATTAAAGGGCCACGCATGATGATCGTGTTAAGCACTAACCGGCTGGTGCGCGCGAATGTAGTGTCCAATATGTAATCTTATCATAACCACAGATGCTCTCATATTGCATATTGTTGTGATTCGAAATACGTATAATCGCCTCGATTCTAATTGTCACTAGTCTCGCTCTTTTTTTAGTTCTCGAAACATATTTCATGTTTAGACAGCGTGAACAATCCCAAATGTGTAATGCCAATGAGCGTGGAAATATCATTCAGTGAGAGACGCGGTTCTCCCAGGTGTGAAGAAAATGTATTGACTAAAATGTATTGCCACTTAATGTATTTAAAAAGATAAATTGTAGAAGATGAATGTAGAAGAAGAATTGTAGAATTGGTCTTAAAAGAGTCTCGACATTTTTCAATTAGATAAAACAATGCAGATACCTTGGAGACAGTCCACACGGTCAAATTGTAAAGACAGATCGGCGCTAAGGATAGTTAATCTCAGAAAGAAACTCACGAATGTATCGAACAAATTATCGTCGCTGAGAAAGATCGAGATGTTCAGTTAAGGAGGGGGAAAGTACTGTGAAAAGGAAGGAATATGCTTGGAAGCCGGGGATAGGTTGAGGATGAGAAAATAGTTCTCTAACAAATCTGTGTCACTTTGTTTATTAATCTCCTGAGACTGTTTTTTAATGTGTGTCATTTCGGAGACAATCCTTTTGTTACATGACGGTTCTTTATCTAGAATCCTGATATTATTCCAATCAAATTCTTTTAAGACCAATTCTATCTTCTACAATTTATCTTTTTAAATACATTAAGTGGCAATACACTTTAGTCAATACATTTTCTTCATACCTGGGAGAAGCGCGTCTCTCACTGAATGACATTTCCACGCTCATTGGCATTACATTGGGGATTGTTCACGCTGTCTAAACATGGAATATGCTCCGAGAACTAAAAAAGAGCGAGATTGGTGGCAATTAGAATCGAGATGATTACACGTATTTCGGATCACAACAATACGCAATATGAGAGCATCTGTGGATATGATAAGATTACATATTGGACACTACATTCGCGCGCACCAGCCGGTTAGTGCTTAACACGATCATGCGTTGCCCTTTAGTTTTAAGTTCTTAGCCGTTTGTACTTAACATTCTCTGTACATATATTATTTCGTTAATTGTCTTTATGTCTTATCATCGCTGTATTATCGCACTGAAGAAGACCTAATGTAAGGTCGAAACGACGTTTGTGTTTTTAATTTTTAATTTGTATGAATTTTTATCTTTATTTTTAATTTAAATTTGTTTTCATTAGTCACATACTGAAGTTTTGTTTTACTATCGACGAATCTATTCTTTGTTTGTTTGCTTTTAATTATAATTTTTTATCCATGTATCTGTTTTTATCGCCGACGAATTATATACGTTTTACACATTTATTTTTCCGCTTTTATGCTCCTGACTGCTCATTATTTTAATGTTAAGAAGCGTCTGATCATTACGAACAAAATATTTATATAGGTATATATAAATATTTTATTAAATTTAATATTAATATATATGATTTCATATAAGAGATCACAATTATTAATTTACATAAAATATTTTAATATTATAAAAAAATTTAATTATAAATTATACATAAGAATTAAATTTTTAATGAAACATTTAAGTTTAGTTTATTTTAAAATAATTTCCGTCATCGGTTAATTTAATGATTTTCTTATTGTAATAGAATTGATCAATCGCCTTTGTCGTTAAATTTGTCGATAAATGCGATTAATCAAATTCAATATAGTTATAAAATTACTAGTAAATAAATCGTTGAAAATTATTTTAAAATATTTATTTATAACTTTAATTTAAAATATTTATATTCATAACTATAATCTCTTATATTAAACTATATATTTTAATATTAATATTAATAATTAATTAAATATTTATATATATACACAAGGATTTTATATATAATATTTATAAAAATTATATTAATTTGCAATTTTTATTTTTTTTAATGAACTTGTTAAATTTTCATTATTTATTAAATAATATATTGTGTAATAAATAAAAAATATGTAATAATTTTGATATTTATAAAATAACGCTTCGTGTTAAAATTTATTTTAAATTAAACAAAAATAATAAAAGAAATTAAATAATAAATTCTGCATTGTGCTTTTACTTATGCGTGAATTCTTTCATTGTTTATTTGATAGAAATCAATTCTAAAATTGTAAAAACATGAAATTATGATTTGTTTTTTAGAAAGGATTATTGTTATGTTTTACGTTAAAAACACAATATTTTTTTCTTTTAAAACATTCATTTCTTATTTATGTTGCTGGAATACAAAATTTATATTACTGGTAAGATTAGTGATTGACATACTTTTTAACAGAAAAAAAGTTTTTCACTTGCTGACACAAATTATATCTTCTTAAAAAAATAAAAATAAAATTCAAGATTCATATCTTTGCATTCTTTTTATTTTTATAATTGTATGTAAGATTTATCATCATGTTATAGTCATGTGGCAAAACATGGAAATATATATATTATTTATAAAATACTTAACGCAACAAAATAAATGATATCACAACAAACTTACTTTTTATAAAAAAGTAAAAAAGTATACGCGCAGTTTGTATGTGAAAGGTTATTATATAAAAATGTTACTTTTTAAGGGAAAAAAAGTTTTTCAATTACTGACGCAAATTATATTTACTTAAAAAGATAAAAATAAAACTCAAGATTCATATTGTTGCACCCAAGAACTTTTATTTTATTCAAGTTTATATTTACAAAAATGTCTAATGTTCGAATAGTATATAATACTCAATTCTAATATTTGTATAAAAGATTTGATATTAAAGAAGTGGCATCAAGTTATAGTTACATTATCTTATTCAATATACAATTGCTTTTAAAACCCGTGATAAGTATCAATTAAAAGCTTTTCCTTTCAACCCAAGTAATAACAGCTATTTTATTTTATTCTCTTTAAAAGTTATCAATTACTGGCGCCAGTTATATCTTCTTAAAAAAATAAAACATAATAAAAATAAAACTCAAGTATATATCTTTACATTTCAAAGTATTTCTATTTCAGTCCAAATATTACAAAATTACATCATCTTATGTCTGATGTTTAATGATAATATATCTTAGTCTTCTAATAATATGTATCATTTGTATAAAAAATTTGATATCAAAAAAGTGGCGCCAAGTTATAGTTACATTATCTGGAAAGTTCAATCTTTTTAATAAAATTCGACACATCTTTCCAAGAATTTTTCTATTTTAATTCAATATTATATTACAAAATTACGTAATCTTATGTATAATATTCAAATAATATGTAATGTAATACACAACTCTAATAATATAATAAGTATCATTTGTATAAAAGATTTGATATAAAAAAATGGCGCCAAGTTATAATTATATCAGAGATATTTTAATTAATATATTTTAATTAAAACTACTTTTATTAATAACATTGAACTATGACAGACAAATAGAGAACAGTTTGAACTAAAATTTAATATTTTAAGATTTTTTATGCTCTTATAACTTCTTTCGTTTTTAATATTAACGTATTTCAACTAAATAAAATTATTAAAATATAATTAATTATTAATTAATGAAACATTTTTTACATAAATAATGCAAGAAACTTAAGAATTTATTTTATTAAAATATTATCTATAATGAACACATGTTAATATTTATTAATAAATTTTTTATATTTTATATTTAAATTTTTAATATTTATTAATAAATATTTATTAATAAACTTTTTTAATATTATATGTTTACATATAATGTTAAAGAAAATTATATAAATAAAAATTATATAAAAAGTTTTATTTATAAATATTTTTAAAAGTAATATTTACATTATTAATGTAAAAAGATAAACAGTAAGAGTGCAATATAATATAGTAAGTATGTACATGTTTTAATGCGGGCGCGCCAAGTTTTTGTACGTTGTTTTTTTTGTCTTAATGATATAATTATAACTTGGAGCCATTTTTTTATATCAAATCTTTTATACAAATGATACTTATTATATTATTAGAGTTGTGTATTACATTACATATTATTTGAACATTATACATAAGATTACATAATTTTGTAATATAATATTGAATTAAAAAAAATTCTTGGAAAGATATGTGTCGAATTTTATTAAAAAGATTGAACTTTCCAGATAATATAACTATAACTTGGCGCCAATTTTTTGATATTAAATCTTTTATACAAATGATACATGTTATTATAATGATACATGTTATAGATACCTTCTATATGACTAAGATATATTAGAGTTATAGATTATCATTAAACATCAGACATAAGATGACATAATTTTGTAGTATTTGGATTGAAATAGAAATACTTTGAAATGTAAAGATATATACTTGAGTTTTATTTTTATTATATTTTATTTTTTTAAGAGATATAACTGGCGCCAATTAATTAATAACTTTTAAAGAGAATAAAATAAAATAGCTGTTATTATTTGAGTTGAAAGAAAAAGCTTTTAATTGATACTTATCACGGGTTTTACGTTTTAAAAACAATTATATATTGAACAAGATAATGTAACTATAACTTGGTACCACTTCTTTGATATCGAATCTTTTGTACAAATATTAGAATTGAATATTATAAACTATTCAAACATTAGACATAAGATTGCGTAATTTTGTAAATATAAACTTGAATAAGAAGTTGTTGGATGCAAAAATATGAATCTTGAGTTTTATTTTTATTTGTTTAAGTAGATATAATTTGCGTCAATAATTGAAAAATTTGTTTTCCCGTAAAAAGTAACATTTTTATATAATAATCTTTCACATACAAACTGCACGTACACTTGGCGACTTTTTTTACTTTTTTATAAAAAGTAAGTTTGTTGTGATCTATTTAACATTCACTATTCAACTATATATTAACTAATATATTCAACTATATATAACTAATATATTAAAATCAGTGACTCAACCTTCTAGAAGAATATCAGACTCATTCTTCTAGACTAATCTTAATCGACTATCAATAAGTCTTTTGTCAATAACAGAATAATTTCATTTAATTGTCATTCTATCTTCCCTAAAGCTACATCTCTCTTTTCTTTATCCTCTTTCCTCTTGCCCTTGCTTTTTCTCTCTCTCTTATACCGGTGCGGACTACTTGGGATCTCTCGAATGCTCCCGATTACTTTACCTTTCCTTCACTCCCTCTCTCCTTCTCTCCCTCTCTCCTTCTCTCCCTCTCTCCCTCTCCCCCCCTCTCTCTCTCTCTCTCTCTCTCTTCCGGTGCGGATTACTTGGGACCTCATGAAGACCCTCAAAGGCTTCCAGTTGCTTTTACTTATCTTTCCCTCTTTTTCTTACACCGGTACGGATTACTTGGGACCTCCAAATTTTGTTAAAGACCCTCGAAGGCTTCCAGTTGCTCTTATCTATCTTTCTCTCTTTCTCTCTTATATCGATGTAGACTACTTGGGACCTCCGACTTTCGTTGAAGGCCTTCGAAGGCTCTTGGATTCTTTACTACGCGTTTCTGTCTCTGTCTTTTCTAGTTTCCTTTCTTACCCTTATTATGTGTGAAGTTTCTCTTATTTCATTTTTTCCTTCTCCCCGTAGTGAATTAAACAGAAGTACCGTTTTCTAAAATTCGAAAATCTGACCGTCTATTAAAACGATCTCGTCGTCATTATGGTGGAGCCCAGCGGTCATTCAGAGAGAGTCAGAAACAAAAAAGCGAAATGAAACAATCAACCAATGAAACAATCTACTGAACCGTTATCGTCAACCTCTTCTATTACCCCTCTTGAATCTTCCTCTCCTTTTCTCTCTCAATTAACCTTCCCTGAATTTCCTCTCGACTCCCAATTTCCCTAGCTTTTCCTCGAGTTTTCTACCGGTCCCGCTGGAAATCCGTATTATGCATTTGATCCTGAATCTATCATCGATTTCGAAACCCTATCTCCCGGTTCTTTATTCTCTGATAGTGGAGAACCCCTGTTTTCTAATGTTGAAATAGATTTTCTTAAATTATTTGATCTCTCAACCCTTCCTCCAGAACAAATTCAAGCCTACTCTCCTCCTTAACTTTCTATTACCCCCTCCCCATACACACACACATATTAATTGAATAATGTCATATTTTCGTTTTTATTAATTTAAGTTTATTCTCAACCACATTTTGCAATGTATTACCGGATAGGATCATCGCTTAATACACTCTTACACTCACACTCTCCCTACTAGAAATCCTACTCGATGATCGCCGAACGATAACATCCGCGATAACATACATGCACACTACTCGCTTACATCA
Source organism: Pogonomyrmex californicus (assembly GCA_024349325.1). Lineage (NCBI taxonomy): Eukaryota > Metazoa > Arthropoda > Insecta > Hymenoptera > Formicidae > Pogonomyrmex > Pogonomyrmex californicus. The sequence goes on from JAECZD010000022.1 coordinate 945,463, forward strand.
TTTCTCTTGCTTCTCAAAAACATGTGCAATATTAATCATATTAAACGTTTAATTTAATTTTAATTTCTCTTTATTTCTCTTAAAATCCTTCATCTTATCTCCTCCATCCCACTGATCGCACGAGGTCTATCCTTGGTAATAGGAATTTTTTACCAGTTTTTTTACCAGAAAATGACTGACCAGTGTACGTCTGTGGAATAGCGTCATAGCGTTCTCGTATCGCTGACCTAGTGGCGAGACTTATCAGTGCGCTCGGACTCGAGGGATCATGTTTCCACGCTTGGCTTTCGAGAGAGCAGCTGTTCGCGTCCTTCCAAACTCCATTCGTACTCCGTTCGCCAATTTTAGGCCCGTATTCATAGTCTAAACTTAAAAATAAATAAGACTTAAGTTGTTACTTAAGTTTGCCTCTTAATTCATAATCAATTCATTTTAGGAAATTTGAGTTGACAGGTATAAGATTTACTTGGCAAAGACAGACTTATTTGTTCATGGACTTAATTTTACTTTTGACGTATTCATAATCTTAACTTGTTTCTAATAAGTAATATCTCAAGTATAAATGTATTCATAGTTCATTTAACATGAACTTATTGACTAATATATTCATGAATAAACAATACTTCGTTAAGTCAAGGTCTAACAGGACTTAAGCACAATCAGAAGGATAAGGAAAAAATTTTAAAAGCAAAATATTCGTTATGGATTATGTATGTGAAATTAATATTTTAAATATTGATTTTCCTGATATACCGGAAGTATTTTTGGAAGAGGAATTAGAAGAGGAATTAGAAGAAGGACCGATCGTACATATTCCAAAAAGATATATACGAGATATGCAAAATCCTTTTGAATATTACAACGATGTAGAGTTCAAGAGGCGATATCGGTTTAGTAAACATAACATCTTGCAAGGAATATTGTCAAAAATTCGTGAACACTTGCAAAAAATAACAATCGTGATTTACTAATATGTCCAGAATTTTAGTTCCTGACATGCTTATGATTCTATGCAACAGGAAGTTATCAGGTTAAATAAAATTAAATTGTATTTTTATGTTTTATCTCTAATATCGAATGTAAAGAACAACAATAACAATTATGAATTTTATTTAAATATTGAAAATTGTGTGTGTGTGTGTGTGTGTGTGTGTGTGTGTGTGTGTGTGTGTGTGTGTGTGTGTGTGTGTGTGTGTGTGTGTGTGTGTGTGTGTGTGTGTGAGTGTATGTTGAATGTATCATACATATATGTATGTCTCTATTTTCCTAATATGAGTACGCATAATTTTTGTTTTGATATTATTAATATGCCATAAATAATTTTAAATGTCAAATGTTATATTTCGTATATTCGCAAATCGTATTAGGAAAATAGAGATATAACACACACACACACACACACACACACACACACACGTACGCAAACATTTATTATCTGTTTTTTATCTCTATTTGAAAAAAATAAATAATACTGATGTAAAGTCATTACTATATACCCAGTCAGCAAAATGTTAGCAGAATGTCGGCAAACTGACAACAGATTTAATTAGAAATTGTTAGTAGACTGACTTTATCTAAGGTCTCTAATTTTGCTTACATTCTGTTGACAGAACTTGTTGACATTCTGTATCAGCAGACTGGCAGCAGAAATTGAGCAGATCCTGCCATCAAATTGTAACGCGCAGGTCCTGCTCGCTTTCTGCCACCAATCTGACGGCTGCTTGCAGCAGGGTCTCGATTTCTGTTGCCAATCTGTTGGCACAGAATGTCAACAAATTCTGTCAGGTTTCTAGCAGCAGTTTGCTAACATTGTCAGATATTACAAAATCTGTTAGCAATTTGTTGCCTTCCTAGCATCAGAAATTTATAACAAACTTTGCGCATAATCTGTCTTTTCAGGTTTGGCTATTGGGATATTTGCAGACATTATCGTATGCATATTTTCATATTAATATACATGTCACAATCCACATAATAATGAAACATATCAAAAGTATGCCGATATCAATGTGATTCGAATATTTGCTAAATAATTATTTGTTAAATAACTATTTGCTAAATAACTATTTGCTAAATAACTATTTGCTAAATAACAATTGTTATTAAATTAACTTGGCATATTCAGCATACCATTGACTATATGTTTATCGCTGAAATGATCGCCGAGTCAAAGGCGCCGATCAATGCTGAATTTCAATTGTTTACATAGCAACATTCATCTTTTATCACATCACATTTACCTTTTTGGTCGTTAAAGTATCGTGTCATATATTGTTATCTTTGCGAAATAATATTCATCTTAAAGGTAAATTGCTTTCTATACACACATATATATATATATATATATATATATACACACTCACACGGAAAGAGAGAAATTTGGTATTGCAAAATAATGTGAGATTGACAATTCACGGGTTATTACACTCTTTCCGTGATACACATATATACATACAAGTTTCGTATATTTTTATTTTTCAACTTCCTTTATTTTTTTATAATTGAAAATGTGTGACGATTTGATCAAAAGATGTAAGCGAAGCTTTACAGAAGCTTGACTCATTGATGATCGATTTAAATCATGAATACGCAAAGTACCATCCAATAATAATCTTTATCATTGTAATATTTGCAATAAGAATTTTTCATGTAAATCACTTATCTCTAGACATGCGGATTCTATATATCATAAAAATAATATTAAAAAAAAATCATCATCTACTAATGATGATGAAAATTCACAAAAGATAATATTTAAAAAAAAAATGGTTAAGTATAATGCAATTTAAATGCTGATTAGGCGAAGTACCACATGATAAAAGTTCATTTTTTTGTTTAATTTGCAATAAAATTATTGCTGGTGGTTTATGGTAAATAAATTGTCACGCAGAATCCAAAAAACATTTAATATAAATATAAAAATTCTTTTGAAGAGAGCGAATCAAATGAAGATATAAATATTCAAAATAATGATTCGTTTTTATCATTTGATGTAAGCGTCATTTGAGCGGAAAAAATCAGCGGAGATCAGAAATAAAAAGTAATGAATAAAAAGTATGAAAATGTAAATAACAAATGTCATACAAAATGTAAAAATATTATTACGAACGTTTTTGTGTCCCATTGATCGGAACGGGACGTAAACAAAATTCAGAATTCAAAATTTATAATATTTATTGATGAAACATCTGACGATTGTAATGAAAAATGAACCTTTATTGTTCGATACATTGATCCGGAGACATTAGATATTCGCATAATTAATTAAATTAATAAATATTGATGCCCAAAATTCCAGTGCAGAAAAGTCATTTGATATATTTAAATCTGAAATCTGAAAGTTACTAATACCATTTGTAAATATTGTTTCCTTGTCATGCGACAATGCATCTGTTATGACAGGGAAACATTTATCATTCAAAAAAAAAAAAAAATTGGAAGAAATGTGTCCACATTTATTAACTTTTTCATGTCCTTGCCATTTTGCAGCGCATGCAATAAAATACCCGCATTTTGCGAAGAATTTATTAAAAAGTTGGTAGTTACATTAACAGCAGTCCGAAACGGCTATTTATAAAGAATTTTGTGAATGTTTCCACGGAACACGCAAAATATTAAAATTATCTGATACACGCTGGCTTTCTCGTTATTTATGTATAGAAAGGATTCTGGGATATTGGGATACAATTAAATATTTTCTTAGTGAAATAGTTATAAGTGTCACGGCTATCTACATCTTATAATTTTAAATGAAGAAATGCGCGTAATATGATAAAATATTGATTTATTGATTGAATTCTTGTCGGTACCAGGCTTCAATTGTTACCAACGAAGATTCAGATGACACCTCTGAGAAAGAACCTTCCTCCTCTTAATTATAGGTTTGAAAGAAGGAAGTGATGAGAAGCTCGCGCGGGGATTCTGACTATTTCCACCTATAAATATGCGTGCGGAAAAAGCGGCCGGGGCTTTTCTTCGGTATTAACTAGGCGGTGACATTAGTTTGTGGCGCGTAATCAACCTTAGGGTTAAATTCTTAAATTTATAATCAATTTCTGTAATATTTCTCTTAGGAGAATTTAAAAGTCTTCTCGACTAAATAAAGGTAATTTTCAATTAAAATAATTGGGAAAACTGAAATCTTTTTATTATTAAGATTATTTATTATTAAGATTCTAAATTCAAATTATTCAGTCGCAACACCATTGTCTGCGACTAAATGGTACGCTACGCTATTGTTAGCGACCGGTTTTGGATTTAGAATTATGATCTTGATTTTAATTAAGAAATCAAGATCATAATTCTAAATCCAAAACCGGTCGCTAACAATAGCGTACCATTTAGTCGCAGACAATGGTGTTGCGACTGAATAATTTGAATTTAGAATCTTAATAATAAATAATTATTTTCAAACGTATTCATGCCCAAAAGACGAGGGCGCAAAGTTCAAATTAAAAGATTAAGATTTCAGTTAAATCAAACGATAATTTTAAATAAGAATCCCATCTCATTGTTCCTAAAACTTAAAAATTTGGAAAGACAAACTAAAAATAAAATAATTAAGCAAATTCCTAAATATAAATTAAGAAAAATTGATTTCGATGTAAATTATCCAAATTATAATCAAATTAATAAGAAGGATCCTCGATACAAAATTTATAAAATTCGTTTCCTATTTGGGGTTGATTAATTCTCCAGGGTAAAGTACTTAAATGTATTGACCTAAAAACGGATAATCAGGACGTAACATAAGCAAAAAAACAAAGTCTGGAGAATATCTATTGTCTATAATGAGCAATGTAAAAACAAAAGTTTGCTTTTTTAAAATATATTTAAAATTTTTTTAATGCATTTAATGCATTCTTTCAAGCACTGGAAACGGAAATTCATGTATTGCAGCCAAAATCTTTAAACTTTTTGTTTCAAATGTGTCGAAATTTTTTAAAAGATGAATATTTGAATCTTTTTCTACGAACATAGTGTTCTCTGAAAAAAAAAAATAAAAAAATTCTTTATGAAATTAATTTAGGATCGGAATGTGAAGAATACTTTAACGAATTAATGATATAAGAGTATACAGATGTTACAACAGTTCGAGAGAACTGCTTAATGTTTTTTGTGACAGCTGCAGAAGAAATTCGTAAAAAGTTACCTATAAATAATATATTTTTATCAAAATTGCAAGTTTTTAGACTTTTCGTAACTTTATTTGATATTGATAGAGAAACATCATTCAATAATTCTTTTGTAGCGAAAACTTTTGGTACTTTTGATGAAGATGCTTTAAAGAAAGAATGGATTACATTGCAATTAGATTTTACAATAAAAGAGAAGCAAAATCTTTCTAAACTCAATTTTGATAATAAGTGGAAAAACATTTTGCAATGTCAGCAAATAATAGTGCTGAATATTCAAATTTAACAAATCTTTTGAATTTTGTTCGGTCACTTTCGAATTCAAATGCTGAGCCAGAAAGAATGTTTTCCTTTTTAAATTATTTAAAAACAAAAAACGCAATAAACTTTCGTCAATTTCTATTAACGCTATATGCGTTTTTAAGTCAGCATTAAAGGCGAGAGGAGAGACATGTATAAATATGACGATTGAAAAGAAATATTTGTCTCTTATGTCAAAGAAACAAATTATACGCTAATGCTACTAAAAAAAGAACATAGTACTTTAAGGTTATATGCTGTAGATGATGAAAATATTGCTGATCCCTCGTAGGCAGATTGAAAATATTAAATATTAAATTATTAAAATTTGTCCATGGAAGACATCACGCTTACAGAGAATAAGCGTGTAAAAAATCCTGTTCGTAGTAAACATCACGCTTACAAAGAATAAGCGTGTAAAAAAATCTTGTCCGCAGTAGACATCACGCTTACAGAGAATAAGCGTGTAAAAAATCTTGTTCGTAATAGACATCACGCTTACAAAGAATAAACGTGTAAAAAATTTTGAGATTTAGAAGACATCACGCTTGCAGAGAATAAGGAAGCGTGTAATAAATCTTATCCATAGACGGCATTTTGCTTAAAAGAATATAAAAATATAAAAATATAAAAGAAGTTGTCCGTAATATTTATGACTACACACTGACTACACACACATACACACACAAACACATACATAAGGAAATGTAAAAAATTAATCTTTTTGCAAGATTAAAAAATTAATTCTTTAATATTGCAATAACTTAAATATTTAAATTATATTGTATGTGTAATAATTAAATGTATTAATAATAATTTTTTACATTTCTCTTCTGATGGAAGAGACCACCATTTTCTCCGGTTTCCGTTGAGCAACAACAATGTATACGTTTTATAATGGAAAATAAATTCAATGGGAATACAAAGAATATAGAATATTAACGATAATATTTTTAATAGTTAATATTTAAATATCATTAAAAGTACTAATATTAATTTTAATATGAAATATCTTGTAAATAAGAAGTGTATATATTGGCCAAGAGTGGATTATATTTGCAAATTTTTTTTTATATTTACATATAACAAATATATATCGTAATAATTGTACACGATTATTAATGTGTGAAAGTTGATAAAAAATAAATCCATAATCGCGCGTTGCATCAACTCGAAATCTGAAATCATATTGGTATAGCGAGTCGAGAAAGAAAAGAACAGCAGACAGTTATCTCTGTCCTCCTTTATCGCTCGAAGCTAGCCGAAGCGCGGAGCAAACACAGACGAAAGTGCATGTTAGTGTGTGTATCAGTCTATCCATGGCAGCAGCGTGGTTGCAATCGTGGATTTGCTGGCATCACTGCGTTCAAGTGATCGACATAATAAGGTTCGATGCCAATTATTATGTACCAAAAATAGAATCGCCCCATTAAAATCCGTAACAATACTTTGCCTTGAATTGTGCGGTGCGCTATTACTGGCCAAATTATATAGCGAGATGCGTAAGGCGATAGAAATTCAAGTGGATAAGGTCATATTATGGTGCGATTCAATGATTGCGTTACATTGAATAAGAACCTCCACACCGTTTGAACACATACGTGTTCCATCACGTCACTCAAATTCGAAAGAATACGGAACCACAAAATTGATGACATGTCAATTCGAAAGATAATCCAGCCGATGTTTTATCAAGGAATCAATTACCGAAATCTCTTTTAAATAATCAGTCTTGGTTCGTGGGTCGTTCATGGCTAACAAAGGAAGAAAATGGCCTCTGGAAATTATGGAATCAATCGACGTACCGGAATTGAAAAGGGATACACGTGTTTACCGACTTCAACGCTAATAACATTTTACAAAAATACTCTTCCTACACAAAGACGCTGCGAATAGTGACATTGTGCCTACGTTTTCGACAAATATTTTTCGATGGCAATTAAACGCGAAGGAGTTAGAAGAAGTGAAAATAAAAATTATTCAAGTCTCTCATTTCTCACTTGAATTAAAGGAGATTACCAATAAGCAACCGATAAAAAGAAGCAACATCGTTGCATTAAACCTGTTTCTCAATCAACATGGCTTAATTCGTGTCGGCGGACGTCTCAACAAATTGAAATTGACTTTTACACAAAAACATCCTATCTTGATTCCGAACCATCATTTTATAACAAATCTCGTTATTAAATAAATACATGAAAGATACTATCACGTGAGTGACTCAAACTACATTATACAATATTAAACAAAAATTCTGATTGCTTGATGATTGGAACCAGGTTCATAGAGTCATACGATCTTGCATTCGCTGCTTCTGTTTCAACGCCGATACGGTCAAATATAAGATGGTACCAAGGGTGCGATCTGAGGCATTCCCGTTCGCTAATACAGGAATTGATTTCTATGGTCTGTACTATATTAAAGAAAAAAAATATAGGAACTGAAATCGTATTAAAGTATACATCTGCATATTTGTTTGCATGGCTACGAAAGCAGTACACTTAGAAGTAATAAGCGATCTCACCACTGAAGGGTTTCTAGTGGCTTTGCGGCGATTTATAGCTAGGCGAGGTATCCCGACACATGTTTATTCCGATAATGGTATTAATTTCGTCGGAGCGAATAATCAAAGGAATTATACGTTCTCTTCTGACGAATATAGGGACCAAGTAAATCGATTTTCACTAGATTATCATATTACGTGGCACTTTATATCTCCGTTCGCATCACATTTCGGCGGTCTATGGGAGTCGATCGTAAAATTGTTTAAGCATCATTTTAAACGTGTTGTTGGGGAGTTCTTGTTTAGAAGAATTAAATACCTTCACTGTAAAAGTTGAAAGTATATTGAATTCTAGATCTCATATTTATCAGCCGATCCCAATGACTCCTTAATTTTATCTCCAGCACTGTCTGATCGGTAGACCGATAACTAATATGCCCGAGCTGATCTCTCGTTTGTCCTAACCACACGCTTATCAACCTGGCAACATATAAACAAGGTACGACAGGATTTTTGATCCCGATGGAGTCTATAATATCTTAATGAATTGCAAACTCGGCACAAATGGATGGAAAGAAAATAATCATCGATGCGACCGTGCTCCTTAAGGAGAAAAATTTCCCATGCACCCAATAGGCCATAAACAAGGTACTGGAAATACATTCCGGCGAAGACGGTGTAGTGCGAGCTGCCACCGTCAAAACAAGTGCGGGAACCTTGAAACGTGCAACGAAGTGTTTATGTTCCCTTCCAATTGAAGGATGACAATCTGCGAATGTTATATACGCAACAACTTGTTAAATATAAGTAGACTATACTCTAAATTCAATTGATCGTTATACTTTCAACAGAGGGAGTATGTTCCGACAAAATATAGTAAGTAGACCCACTGAAATCTTCCCGAAAACGAAATACGAAACATACAACTCCAGCGTATGTCCACGACTGGGCAACCACGACCTCGCGGCCAATCCGTGACTCTATGTATAATCTCTCGCGACGATTGGTCCGCGTGTGACTCCCGAATTCTCTATATTTAAAAGCGTAGCAAATGAGCGAAGCGTCCTCTTATATTGTGAATCAATCGTAATCTCAAAAAACCTTCAGAAGCCGAATCTGTTGAAACATCGCAAGAGGCCGAGTTTTCTCTTGTTTATATTGCGAAATTTACATTGTGTGAGATAAACTTGTACGTAACAGACATGTTAAGTCTATACTAGCACCTTTTGAATAATGATAATGATTATAACAACAACAACAACAACGACGACGACAACGACAACGACAACGACAACGACACAACAACAACAATAAAACAATAACAACAATAATAAAAACAACAACAGTGTTATTAATATTTATTTTATTAATAAATAATTATTTACTAGAATTAGTTATTATCTATTAATTACTAATATAATTAATATATTACCCAAAGTAATAAAAATTAATAATTGATTTAAAAAATTGTTTTAAAAATCTGTTTTAAAGAAAGATATTTTATGTAATTAATTTTTAACTTAAACTTTTATTAAAATATATCAACAATTTTAAATAGTATATTCGTATTTTTTATTCCAATTAAATATCTCTGTATTCGCAAAATATCAAGACATAAAATAAAGTAGTTTACAAAGAGAAGAACAATTTCAACAATGACTTCTTGTAAAAAATACGGAAAATCAATGTCGTCGATGACATTGCGAAGACAGTTGTTATTGATATGATTTTACTAACAACAGTTAACCAAACAAATTATAGCATTTGCATTACCGGCGCAAATTATATTCGTACAATAAAATTAAATAATGACATAATTAGAGAAAATTCTACAAATATTATATATACATAACGACTATATACAGAATATCAAATTTGTTATCGTTAACGGAAAAACCACAGCCTCTTTTAAATAAGTTTAAGGGGGCTTTCACCTTTGTCGGCTTCAAAAAATCAATTTTTTTGCTTATTTTTATTCCTACATATGTGTAGAATATTTCTGTAAAAGGATTTTTTAAAATTCGCAATATTAACGGAGCTACGAGCTGAAATACATTAGGGCGCACGGGCTATCCAAGCGCTCGCCAGCGCAGCAGCACTTGTAAACGCTATTCAGGTTACTATTCGTTCAAATTGTCATTTATAAAATTTATGAAGATTTATCAGATGATGATTTGTTAACGCGATGTCTTGGGGGGCATACGCAAAATAATAACGAAAGTTATAACGCAGTTCTCTGGCACTTTGCGCCGAAACATGTTTTTTCTGATGCAAAAATTATATCTGTCGCAGCATTTTTGGCAACCTGTACGTTCAATGACGGATTTAAAAGTTTATTGCTAATAATGAACATATTGGGAATCCGTATTGGACTAATAGCAAAGCTATGTGCCGACGAAAAGGACAGACAACGCGTGAGGCAGGCAAATCGTCGCACGTCAAATTCTTCACAAGAAGCCAGAACAGCTCGGCGATTGGAGAAACTGGCAGAAAACGATTTCTTTGAAGAAGCAGAGGGACTATTATATGGACCTGGTATTGCAGATTAACCGTAAGTGCGCTGAAATTTGTGTTATATATGAAAAAAGTCAAACTAAAACTTTAAACTCGTTTTTCTCGAAACCATGTTTTTCGAGCTGGCGTCCGTGATAACTAAGAAACTAATAAAGATAATCAAATGTGGTTTTTTTTTCTTAATCCTAACACTTTTGCGCATGACGTGAACCAGGATTAAGTTTTTACAACAAAAATTCGATTTGTTATAGACAAAAATGTAACAGATTTTTCGGACAAAAATTTAAATTTTTTTTTAAACTGCCGTATTTTTTATAAATAATTTCATGCAATTGGCTTCATTCTGGTTCACGCCATAGCGAGACTCATATAATTAATAAAAATCGTTGGATTTTTGGTTTCAGATTATTTGGAGAGGCTGAATCACGGACGCCATGGAGGCGTGTTTTTCCGATGACCCCTATTTCAATCACCATTTGGAGGAATTAAAACGCATTTTTTTATAAATAAAAAATATTTTTTTTGTCGTGTAAATGTTAAACAATTTCTTAAAAAAAAACTGCATATCTCTATGTATAACAGATTTTCTTTAAAAAATTCGTAAAAATAGGCTAATTTTATGGCCGGCAAAGGTGAAAGCCCCCTTAATAGTATTGTTGTGGATGCTCGCTTTTGGCCCCCAAGTAATGTTGAGAAGATCGTTCTTTGCCAATGCGCCATTGTTTATGACTATTGATTTATTGATTGAAAAGATTCGACTGAGATTCGTGAGATATGGTTTTGAGAGATTTTGGAATTGTAAAACGAGCTGTGTAAATTGTTAAGCTTATTAAAGTTCATTCTTTATATACGGTCTTTATTTATTTACGCATGTCGCGTGAGTAAGTGTTGTGCGAGTGACCGCCGCGGAAGCGTGACAGTATAATTGATGAAGTAGTTATGTGGTTACTATCATACCACGATGTTAGCACGTGCCTCATCATAGCGGTTCGCGTGCCCGCCACGTGACGGCGAAGCACGAGACCATTTTCTCACGTTCAACTTACACCGCCGGGAGTATACAAGAGTAGCACTCAGCATCGTTCTTCGTAGCTGTCGCCAATAGCCTACTCGCCTACAAGAAGAGCCTCGACGAAAGCCAGCCTAGCAGCCGTAAACGCTGCATGTAGGATTTCTCCGCAGCTGTCAACGCTGCGTCAACCGCCCGTTTTCGGGCGACTTTCCGCAGCCGTCAATGCTGCGCCATCCTTTGCGACCGCTCACGCTGCGGTTCCATCATTTCCTCCCGGAGGCCTCTTCGCGGTCACAAGCACCGATTCGTGTTCGGGCGAATTACTCGCAGCCATGACAACGGCGCAACACCAGCATCACCGGATCACAACAACAACCCACAACTGCCGGAACCGCAAAGTACGCAGCCCAGGCCTCACCAGCGCCAGCACCGACATTTCCCTGAGTTCTGAACGCCGCAACCGCGCAGGCGGAAACGTCAAATTTCTAGCCCTATAAGGAGGCGACTCGAGGAGCTTTTCAGTTCGGCATCATCGCCGGAAAGCAGCCCGCAGCGGCTATCATTTTGATCGGAGGATTCGCCAGAGAGGGAAGCTCCGGGTGCCCTCCGACGTCTGGGCGCTCCCTGTCGCTCGCCCCAAGTGAGCATCGGACTTGACCCCTCCAGCCAGTCTCCCGCCAGGCGAATCAATGGCAGCGTCGGTCGGGGAGCAAGCCTACGACTGACCAATCGTCTGGCGTCTCTACGCTATTGAGTTAGGGCCCATTCACAAGGTCGTCCCACGCAGGGACACACGACGGTTTTTCGCCAACACGACCACACAAACCGAAGAGCGGCCTTCCGACGACTTTCAGCCAAGACCTCGGCGTCTCACAGACGCAGCAACGCAGGAGCGAGGGAACGCAGGCGGCAGAAGCTACAGGAGTTAGTCGCCACCCGGGAGTGCCGAGATCACCGCGTATGGCGCGCCCATTCGCTTTGCGCGCGGAACGCAAACGTGAAGTTACTCATACATACACATATATAATATACACACATAAACATCAAATACACACGATTGTTTGTAAATAGTTCATTACTTGCAAATAGAATACACGGCATGACTGAAATTAAGGACTCTCTTTAGTCAAAGGTTATTGAGCGTGGACACAACTTTCCTATCCCCACATCTATCACATAAAATTAAGCTTGCAACACGCAGTCGCTTTCAATCTCTCTTGCATTCACTCTCGCTGCAGATCTCGCTCGTTATCCTATTCTTTCTCTCTCTCTCTCTTTCGAAACATACTTCTACTATAATCAAATCAAAACGATCCGTCAACCTCTATAGTTATATTGGTATATTCTAAAACCCAATTGATAGTAGCTTTAATTCTTTTTCAAAATTATAATATCATAAAATATTAATTGCGTTTAACCTAATTTAACCCAAATGATATCTAACATAAATGGTAGTAGCTTTCATTCTATCTCAATATACGAGAGCGGTTTGAAAAGTCCGCGCAAAGTCAGAAAGATAGCATCACTAGTCTGTATCGAGGTTATTTTCAGTTAGTAGCATCTCTTGATAGAACACACACCAAATCTCAGCTAGATTGATCTATTTCTCTGTATTTGGCGTTTGTTTGAATCGAGGAAGTCGAGTGATTTCTAAAAAATGGATGAAAAAGAATTTCGTGTGTTGATCAAGCATTATTTTATGAAAGCCTCAAATCGCCACAGGAGACTAAAATGAAGCTTGATAAAGCTTCATTATGATGAATTTGCACCTTCAATTAGAATAGTTTATAAATGAGTTTATAAATTCAAACGCACAATTCAGAGAGCACAAGTGACGTTGAACATTCTGGACGCCCTGTTGAAGCTATTACTCCAGAAATCATTGATAAAATCCATGATATGGTAATGGATGATAAAAGAATCAAGGTACATAAGATTGTTAGTGCTATGAACATCTCGAGTGAACGGGTACATAATATTTTGCATCTACATTTAGGTATGAAAAAGTTATCTGCAAGATGTGCTGCGATTGCTCACAATTAATCATAAACGAAATCGTGTGAAGTGTTTTCAAGAATGTTTGCAACTGTTCCAGCGGAATCCACAGGACTTTAGGCGTCGTTTCGTCACTGTGGACGAAACATGGATACACCACTACACGCCTGAAACCAAATTACAATTCAAACAATGGATTGCCAGCGAGGAAGCTGCACCAAAGAAAGGGAAGACCATTCCTTCGGCCGGGAAGATTATGACGACTGTCTTTTGGGATTCGCAAGGAATAATATTCATCGACTATATGAAAAAGGATAAAACTATTATAGGTGAATATTATTCATCGTTATTGGACCGTTTGAAAACCGAACTGCAAGAAAAACATCCACGATTGAAATACAAGAAAGTCCTTTCCCATCACGACAACGCACCAGCTCACTCCTCCGAAGTTGTGGCCGCAAAATTGATGGAGTTACGGTTTCAACTCGTTTCGTATCCCCCCTATTCTCCAGATTTGGTTTCCTTGGACTATTACATATTCCCCAATGTGAAGAAATGGCTAGCGGGAAGGAGATTTCATTCAAACGAGGAAGTGATTGCGGAAACAAATGCCTATTTTGCAGAGTTGGACCAATCATATTATTCGGAATGGATCAACAAACTGGAGCAGCGTTGGACGAAGTGTATAAGCCTAAAAGGAGACTACGTTGAAAAATAAAAAATGTTTATCCCGAAAAATTATATATTTCTTATTTTTGCATGGACTTTTCAAACCACCTTCGTATGTATACATAATATTCCTGCATATCCTTCTATGAAGAATTTTTAAATATATTGAAAGATATCTATTAGATTCGGAAAAAATTAACGGAGACCGACTGGATTTGAACTCGGGATCCCTCGTCTACCAATCCGACACTTAGTCTGCACGACCACGACGGCTCCTCTCTACTGGCTGTTTATATTCTGAATCTCTTTCATGACCGCTTACGGTCGTCTAATTCTTACAATATGTATATTTAAATCGAATGGAAAATTTAATTACAAAAATTGAAGAGATAATAGTACAAAATAGTACAAAAATAGTACATAATAGTATAAAATAAAAAAAATTTAATTTAAATAAAAAAATTTTTATGTAAAAAACTTGATGCTAGATAAAAATAATAAAACAATTTAAAGTAATAATATATAGATAATAATAACATTAAAATAAACATAAAAATACAGTTCCTTGCATATAACATATGTCGTCACATTACTTTATAACAACTAAACTTAATCTTATATCAATCTTATATTAAACTTATATTACTCGAACAATATACATATAGTGATCATTTTTATTGCTATCTCAACGTTCCTTAAATCTTGTCACTTTTTTAAATAAAAATTTCTCATTTTTACTTTGTTATTATTTCAATCAAGGTCTAGCAACGCCAAATTTTTTTACATAAAAATTTTTTTATTTAAATTAAATTTTTTTTATTTTGTACTATTATCTTTTTAATTCTTTGTAATTAAATTTTCCATTTGATTCAAATATATATTTATTTAAAAATTCTTTACAAAAGGATATAATTCTTCTTTTTATATTCGATACATCTACTTCATTCTGTATGTACTTATTTACGCATCTATGCAATCTTTACAGATTACATCTATAATCTAACCTATACCTATCTTTGCCAGCGAGCATGTTCTTTAATCATAGCTTTGTCATCCAAAATCAGCGAATAAGCTTATTATGTAGTGATATACTTAAAATTTGTTTATCAATTATATATAAAAGAAACAGGATTATTCATTTATTTCATAACGATAAAATTGTGCTGTCATTATATATCATTCCGTATACATGACATATAATAAGTGACAGATTAGAAAATAATTGTGAAATAATGCACAGTGTATATCGCATATATCAAAAAGACAATTTATATATCTATTATAAATATATTCAATATATCTAAATTTCGATATTGTAAGTGAAATTAAAATATATATTCAAACTAAATCTTCTTTCTTATTAATATTCTATGAAACAAATGTAGAAAATATAAAAAAATTGACTATAAATTCTTTTAAATATTTTTTATATACAATTACGCATTAGTAAAAGGAAAGCCTGAATTTGAATTTACGTAATTTAATTTTCATAGGAAATCTTTTTCCTTGAAATTTAAAAAAAGTTACTATATATTTAATATTTAACTTTTAATCATTAAAACATAAAAAATCATTAAAACGTAAAAAATAAATTTATTTATAGATTTTTGCATAATTTATATTACCACAACATGGCATTTACAATAAATAAAAATACAGACAAAACATATTTATTCTGTATATTACAGTATGCTAATGAAAAAGTATGGATTAAATAGAAAAGCCTGTTTTGTACCAAGATTTTGTTCACAAAGGTTTCTTTTCTGTTATTTTTTCTTATTTTTAGTAATATAATTAGTAATATAATAGAACTTTTATTAATCTATCTAATTTACTATAATTTTGTATTACATTGCAGCTGAACTAACATTTCCATAATTAAATAATAGATATTTTATTTTCATTGATGTAAATGATGCCAGACTTGATCTTGTTTAACAGAGTTTGTTCAATCGAGTCCTCGAGGAATTATATTAAAGATCAAAGATACACAAAACCTTTCAGTTATTTGTAAGAATTTATAATATATTTTATTTTTAATTTTCTAGATATTAATACTTATTTCAATTTATTTATTAAAATTACTTTAATGTAAAATAATTACATTTATATAGCTGATTCTCAGTTGTCAACACCTACATTATCAAACTCATCATACTCTCGGTCATCAACACCTATTTCATTAAATGTTTCGGAAACATCAAGTACAATTAACGAATATACTGGAACAGAATGTAATGAACAACCGCAATGTTCAAGTTTAATTGAAATAGTAGATATATCAAACAACTCTGAAAACATGCATGTTCTTAAAAAAAACTGAAAATAAGACACACAGATAGCGACATAATATCAAAAGAGGTTTGTTCAAAATTATTATTTTTACTATTCTATTTATTAATATTATTTACACAATATGTATATATTTATATGTATATATATATATATATATATATATATATATATATATATGTACTACTGTGATCAAATATAAACGAGATTTTTGTTATAGAGTAAAAAATCTTTATTTATTCTTCAAAATCAAATTCGTCGCCTTCAAAATAATCCCCTCCCGATGCAATATACTTATGCCAACGCTTTTTCCAATCCTCGAAACACTCTGAAAACTCTTCTTCCGAAATGGTCTTTAATACCTTCTTCGTTTCGGCTTGTATCTCCTCAATCGATTCAAAACGGTGTCCCCGGAGCGATCTTTTGAGTTTACTGAATAGCCCGAAACCACACGATGCTAAATCAGGCGAATACGGTGGTTGTGGAACGATATGGGTCGAGTTTTTGACGAATGATCACGAAGAAGTGACCAGTGCAGTGTGAGATGGCGCATTATCGTGGTGCAAAAACCATGAGTTGTCTGCCCATAAATCTGGCCTCTTGGTCTGGACTGATCCAAATGAAATGTTTACAGTATCGGTAAGTTCTCTAATTGTCAATCGATGATTTTGAAGCATCAAATCCTTGATTTGCTTCACGTGTTGTTCATCAGTTGATGTTTTTGATCGTCTTTGATGTGGTTCGTTTTCTACGCTTTCTCAACCATCTTTCAACATTTTATATCAGTCAAATACTCTTGGTCTTGATAGAACCTGGTCACCAAAAGCCTTCTGCAACATTCTGAACGATTCAGTAGCAGAAATTTCATTCCGCAAACAAAATAAAATACAATTTCTTTGCCCAACAGAATCACACATCGTAAAAATCGAAAAAAATACTTTTGGATATTCACAAAAACGAGCGTTCACTATTAAACAAATGAAGAGAATGACATGAAATTTCACACAGATGTCAAAGACAGTACTACTAACTTAATCAAAAAAATATTTGTCAGAATCGATGAACTCGCAGTTTAAATTTAAAAATCTCGTTTATATTTGATCACAATAGTATATATATATATATATATATATATATATATATATATATATATATATTATATTATAATAGTATATATATATATATATATATATATATATATATATATATATTATAATATACAGAACTTTTTTGTACACCTAATATATATATATATATATATTATAATATATTATAATATATATATATATATATATTAGTATATATATATATATTATATATATTATATATATATTATTATATATATATATATTATATATTATATATATATATATATATATATATATATATATATATATATATTAGGTGTACAAAAAAGTTCTGAGCTTTTTTTTGTAAAATTCAATCTTTATTCAAAAGCAAACAAAAAAATATTAATCAACGAAATATTCCCCGTTTGCATCTTTTGCCATCTTTTCGAGTAGCTTGCGAATTCCTTGACGATAGAAGCTCACCGGCTTCGAAGCGATAAAATCATCAATGCATTTTCGTATCTCTTCAAATCTCACGCAATGTGTATCAGCCAAATGATGCTGCAGCGACCGGAATAGGTAGTAATCGGAAGGCGCCATGTCTGGGCTATACGCCGCGTGCGGGAGAAGTTCTCAGCCTAACGCAAAGATATGTCCTGAGTCGCTTTCGCAACATGTGGTCGAGCATTGTCATGAAGCAAGATCACTTTACGACGTCCTTGGCCAGTAAATGGCCTCTTTTCTTCTAATGCATCGCTCAAATTGGTCAATTGTTGTTGGTAGCGGTCTGCCGTGATTGTTTCACCCGATTGTAACAACTCGTAATACAACACATCTTTCCAATCCCACCAGATACAGAGCAAAATCTTCTTGGCGTGGATATTGGGCTTTAGCGTCGATGTCGAAGGTTGACCAGGGTCAACCCATGATTTTCTACGTTTAGGATTATCATAAAGAATCCACTTTTCATCGCCTGTAATGATTTTGTGCAGAAAATCTTTTTTTCGGAAGTTTGAAAGCAAAGTGAGTGCAGTGTCACGCCGACGATTTTTGTTGTCTTCGGACAATTCATGCGGAACCCATCTGCCTTCCTTTTGAACCTTTCCCATCGTATGTAAACGTACGGAAATGGTTTGCTGCGTAACGCCAAGCTGTTCTGCAAGCTCCTTTTCAGTTTGCGCAGAGTTTATATCCAGCAGTGCTTGCAATTCGTCCGTTTCAATTTTTTGAGGGCGTCCAACACGCGGTTCATCTTCAAGACTGAAATCTCCTTGGCGAAATTTTTGATACCATCTTTTACATGTAGTATGACTTACAGCGTTCTCTCCATGCAGCACAAATCATTGCAGTGGCTTCAGCAGCATTTTTCTTCAGATGAAACGCGAAGTGGATGGAAAATCGAATATGCTCTTTTATTATTGTCATCGTAAACACTATTGATTTTTGAGGTTATGTGCATCAAACGCCAAACCGTATGGCATTTTAGAAGGCCAAATGTCAACGCTTTAAAACCGCAAAAGGGCGGGAAGATATATAAAATTTAAATTGTTGTTTCGGTTGTATGAAATCTAAAGCTCAGAACTTTTTTGTACACCTAATATATATATATATATATATATATATATATATATATATATATATATATATATACACACACACACATATATACATATACAGAGATACATAAATATACATATATATATATATATATATATATATATATAGTAAGATTCTTGTACTTTTTGAATTTAAATAAAGTCCGTTTTGTCAGGAATTAATGTCCGTTTTTATAATTATTGTCTATGGTTTAATACACGCACTGAGAGAGGTGACCAGCACGTGTTGGATACTGGAACAGGTACAATAACTTTTAACAACAACTTTAATATAATGCGGTATAACTATATTTTCACTGAGTCTACCCGTAATACAACGATTTAACAAATATCGCCTGTAACGATATCTCGACTATATTCAATGGTTTCGACTATACGACTTGAACTCTCGCGGATGACACGTCCGTATCATTCGCCGACTAGGGAGAGAGTCCCCGTCGCTCGCTGCTCCGCGCATCGGAGCACGTTCGGTGATTTCAAAGTTAACAAAGATTGCATCAGCCCTTGTCTGATTGGTCCTTTCCTATTATCACTCACTCGTGTCGTGTTCGATCGAGGCGCTCTTTTTGGTCACTGAACAGCACTCATGGCGTCATTCACCGGTTGTCCTAGGGACTTCTTAGTAACTTTCTTACAGCTCGGCCATCCTGCATTTATGTTCGTTCCCGAAGATACCTGTTTATCTATCGCTTTTTATTATTACAGTTTCATAGACGCATCTCTTATTTATAGTAATATCGCAGTGTCTCTTATTTTCTTAATCTTATTTTTAAACAATTTTTAACCTAATCTAATTTTAACATAATCTATCTACATTGCTCTTATACTAACTAATACTATGTATGCCATACTTAAAGTACATCTAATTTCCTTCGCTTATCAATTCCAAGGTTTGAGACGATCGGACGAAAGAATTGTGTTAAATGGACGCGTTGTCAAGTTAAAACCAGGTATATCTTGCACAACGTAACGATGATTACCTAATATTTTTCCAATCATATACAGGCCCTTATATTTAGCCTTTAATTTCGCATTTACGCCCGGTTCCATTTGTGTGTCTCGTACTAGTACGTATTCACCTGTTTCAAACTTGGACGGTTTTCGAGATTGTTCGTCGCGGTACTCTTTATTGTATTGACATATTTTATCCGTTGCTGTCAATGCTATATCACAATTTTTCTTTCTTTCAGTTTCTATATCTACATCAATTGACGTTAATTTTTGAGTAAATTTTGCAAGCGGATAGTCTGTATGGGAACCTTGACTGTACCCCAACACCAGTTTTGTCGGAAACGTTTTTGTTACCGCATGGTAAGAGTTATTTATAATATACTGCATGTCTTTAACCCTATCTTTCCATTCCGACGAATTATTTATTAACTTAGTTAAGGAACTCTTGATAAATCGATTCACTCTCTCAACTATTCCATTAGCCCAGGGTGCAGCTACTGCAATTTTCCTATGCTTAATTCGATTTGATTCGACAAATTCGCGAAATTCATTTGAAGTGAATGCCGTTCCACGATCAGTTACAACTTCAGTCGGATTTCTAAACGTTGCAAAGATATCTCTTAATATACCGAGTACTTCTCGATGTGGATTTGACTGCATTTAACCAAGTAAAGCGAGAGAATGCATCGACTATGACTAGTATATGTTTATATTTATCACAAGTTTCTTGTAACGGACCGAAATGATCAATGTGAATTATTTCCATTACAGCCGTTGGGGACGGATACAGTGATGTCTCCCCTTCGAAACGATTCATGGAGTCATTAGCCATTAGACAGGTAATACAATTTTCTATATAACTATTTATGCGCTTACGCATACCGGGAAACCAAAAATATTCTTTTATCCCTTGTAATGTTTTCTCGAACCCTGCATGCGCCATTTCATCGTGATGAGCGCGTATGATTCCAGATATCATTAATTCCGGAACTACGAATTTTATATCTTCATTTTCTTTTCTATAAACTAGACCGTCTATCAATTTAAATTTATCATCATCTTCATTCTCTAATTTATTTGCTATCTCTTGAATTTTAGGATCTGCCAGTTGCCGAAATTCGAGCTCTTTTTCTATGGGGCGTTCGTCTACGTAACCCACGCGACTGAGGTCGACGTGTTGCATCTTATTACCACGGTGAACAACTTTAAAATAATAATTTTGCAAAACCAGCGTCCACCGCGCTATTTGCGGGTTCAAATTAGTTTTATTCACGGCATAAACGATCGCGTTACAGTCTGTGACTATAGTAAAACGCAACCCATAAAGATATAAATGAAATCTCTACACTGCCCTAACCATGGCTAACATTTCTAACTCGTAACTATGATAATTTCTTTCAGCTCGATTCGTAGTCTGGCTGAAGAAAGCTGTGGCGATAATGTATTGTATGTAACAATAGTTTGAATTTCGTATTGCCGAATAGCGAATTGCCGAACGATAGGAACCTTTCCCCCTTCTCCGACTCGGTGACGAGTCGAGACGCAGTACGACAAGTCAGTCGATCGCCTCAGTTTGTGTACACAATACATAGCTTAATATAGTAGTCAAAGAATTATCTTTCCTTATGCAAAAGTGTATATTCAATTATTATATAGTAAAGTTCATAAGTACAAATTACGTGTTAACTAATTATTTATGGAACACTTCCTTTAATGGATGATTACGTATTAACAAGAACGAAACTGATGGCGATGTGTATTTCTAGAAGGAATGCTTAAACATCACCACAAAGCTATTGCCGCCCAATTATTATTCTGCTGCTTCTGTAGCAGTATAGCTCCAAGGCCCAGATGACTGGCATCTGTATGCAGCTCAGTCTCAGCTGCTGGGTTATACAAGCACAACACGGGAAATGAGGTAAGTTCTTTTTTTAAGTTTTCGAATGCCTTAATACATGTTTCATCGAAATCAAATGTAATACCTTTTTTAAGAAGATTTTGCATCGGCCCGGCTTTCACCGCAAAGTGTCTGATAAATTTTCTAAAATAACCGGCTAAGCCTAAAAATCTGCGCACTTCGTGTACGTCTTTCGGTTGTTTAAAATTTCGTACCGCTTCTGTATGCCGCGGGCTAAGAGTAACCCCGTTTTCAGAAATTATATATCCTAGGAATTCTATTTCTCGACGTAAGAATTGACACTTTGAGTAATTTAATTCGAACTTATATTTTTTTAAATACTTCAACGTCTCGTTCAAGACAGCTAGATTCTGGTCTACGGTTTCCGACGGTATAAGAATGTCGTCTATATAAACGATAACCTTGTCTTGCCGTATGAGCGAATCCAATATTTGCAAAAGACGCTTCTGGAATTCCGCAGGAGCTTCTGAATACCCGAATGGTAAATATTTGTATTCATATTGCCCATCAGGCGTAGCGAAAGCAAAATACTTTGTACATTCCTCATATACTTTGATATGATGAAACCCGTCCTTCAAATCTAACAACGTAAACACTGACTTTCTATAAAGTCTCGACAAACAATCCTCGATTACCGAAAAAGGATACTTCTGTTTTATTACTCGACTATTTAACGGTCTCAAATCGACACATAATCTGATCGCGCCGTTTTTCTTTTTAATAGGTACGATCCTTGCACAATATGGTGAGATACTCGGCTGGATGATCCCTCGATTCAACAGGTCATCCACGACTTCCCTTATTTGTAGCCGTTCGACATAAGCAAATCGTCGCGGCGCAAAAGCGTATACAGAGTCGTCCTTCAAATAAACGCGAACGGAATAACCGTCTTCAATCGGTATTATTTTCAAATTCTCTACTGCTAATATCTCCTCCATCAATCGTTTCTTTGTCTTTAAATCATAATCTATTTCGCTATCTTGTATTACTTGTTGCAGGTTGCTAAGCGAATCCGCAACATAGAGAGGTAGATTGTCAAAGAGAGACACATCAGCCACCGGCTCACCAGCCTCCGTCTGGTGCAACTTATATACTAGAGTAAGTTTTTCTTTTGCTATAAAATCTCTTTCTAAAATTAAGTCGCCGTTAAACGCTTTTTCATTCATTACATATAGGTTTATTTCAAACTTATGACCGCTCAGGGCGCTAATCATTAATTCTACTGGAACGATCCCGACTTTAGTGGAGCGCGATTTAAGTTAACCAGGCAGCGATCGACTGGTAAGAGAATCTTAGTGTATGGCTTGATCCGCTTTTTATATATATCCGAACTAACAAAAGAAACAGGACTTCCGGTGTCCATTAATGCCACTAATTCACATGCTTTTTTACAGATCGAGTTCACCTGGATGAGTGGTCTGGACAGTTCCAACCTGCTGCTTTCGTCCTTCGATACCAGGGCCACCGAATCTCCCTCTGCCTCCTCGAACACCGCTGCTGCTGCTTGCACTGTTTGTGGCCTGCGAGCTCCTTGCGCCCCTTGTCGATTCCGCAGAGCCTGACAGTCGAATTGGCGATGTCCTTTTTCCTTGCAGAAAAAGCAGGTAGGATCGCCTCTGCATTCCTTGTGTGTATGCCCCCGTTTTCCGCAATTGCGACACACTATGTCTTTAGTCTTGTTAATGCTCGGTGTCACACACGATTTTCTCTCACTATCCAACATACCTTCCGTAATATTTCTCATTTTCTCCAGAAATACATCTAACGAGGTATCTGCTACGGAGAGTGCTGTTGCCCTTAACGCATTCTGCGGTATCCCGCCTATGAGAATATGTATCACATCTCTGGTAGGTAAGTCTATCATTTGCATCAATGCTCTTTTAGCAATGACGTACTGATCGTTTCTTTGTTCGGGTTCCATTTACGTGCTTCTATTCGCTGCATCTGCTTATAGAAAGGCACTTTCTTCCCGAACACTTTTACCAACTCCGGTTTAAGTCCGAACCACGATTCAATTGCAACTCCGTTCTGGATATCGTACCACGTGCGTGCGAATTTTATTAACTTACTCGACGCCGCGAGTAAGGTCGCTCCATCGGATGCACCGTGTGTACTTGTGCTACCTTGTCCACGCGTTGCACCCATGCACTAATATTTTCTGTTTCAGTTCCACCGAATTCGGGAATTTGTGAAGCCAACCAATTCACTACATTCCCCGTTGATACGTCTGCTGCGTAGGGAGTCGGCCGTATCTCCTGCCGAGCTGATGAGCAGTCCATAACTCCTGAGCCAGCCCTTGGTAATCTCGACTCCCCGCTTTCGCCCATTTCATTGCGCGACACCACCTCTTGCCTCTCGTTTCCCGTACAATTAGATTTAACTTCTTGAAGTACCTGCGTCATAAACTGGTTTTGAGCTTTTTGCATGTCTCTTTGCTGTTGCAGGATAGTTTCTGTGATCCTCGCGAGCGCGTGGTATAATGCGGTCGCTGTTACTGGATGTTCCAACGAGGCTGCTTCTCCTCTTTCTTCTCTTGCTAGCTCCGTCGGGCCTATTTTCTCTAAATGAGACATAATTGTCTCAATAAGAGTTTTTCGATCCTCCGACAATGGGAGACGAAAGCGTTTCGCTTCCTTTTGGAGTTGCTCCAGTGGTGCTGCTTCAAGTGTCGCTCTTTCCATCATCCTTGTCCTCGGCATCACGTTCTGTGCACGTGTTCACCTTGCTCCGTACCCGTGATCAACACAGCGTTTATTATATTTATTTTTTTTTTAATGATGACGCAAATTCAAATCCCACTTCTGAAATTTTGTCTGTAAGATTCTTGTACTTTTTGAATTTAAATAAAGTCCGTTTTGTCAGGAATTAATGTCCGTTTTTATAATTATTGTCTATGGTTTAATACACGCACTGAGAGAGGTGACCGGCACGTGTTGGATACTGGAGCAGGTACAATAACCGACGAGAATGCGAATTTATGGTATGATACACAACTTAGATCGAAGGAAACCGATTCTCTGTATATATGAGATACAAATCACACATTTTTCTTAAGACAAAAGATTTTTTCCAAACCTAATAGCTAATGAAAAACTATTAAAATTTGTTCCGGGGCGGCTTGTGGGTCCGACAAAATGGCGCCAGCGATAAAAAAGACGACGAACGTCTGAAGGGAATATGCTCGATCCCGGCGCTAATGGAAAAAGATTTTTGCGGTACGATACGCAGAACACCCCGAAAGTAGGAATTTACTTTGTATATATGGGAATTTGTTACTTTGTATATATGGAATGTAAATCGAGTTTTTCTTAAGACAAAAGGTTTCTCGACGCCTAATAGCTAGCGAAACTTAAAAATTTGTTTCGAAACCGCTCAGGATTCGATAAAGCGATATCTGCGACAAGAAAGATGAGGGAAGTCTGAAGGGAATATACTTGACCTGACGAGAATGGAAAGCGATAGGAAAACAGGAACGAACAGGTTCGCACTAAACGTTTTTCTAACGAACTCGAAGCTATATGAAGCTCTTATTCTATAACAAACGCAATGTTGAAAAATTTCTCAATGCTGAAAAATTTTTTAGATATTTCTAGCTCGAAGCAACGTAGCGCGTTAATTTTTAGGTTGGAGTGAAAAGAAAATAAGAGAGGCAAAGACAGGAATTTAAGTTACAAAATCATTAAGTTTATTGTTATATTGTTGTACATATTATATCAATTCATAAATAAAAGTTACAAATTATGATTTGAGAAAATAATACGAAGAATTTCATTAAATCTCAGAGAAGTTAATTCCACAAATATTATATCGAAATACATATCTAGAAATGTTAAATCGTTTATTTGCGTACGTACATTGCGCGCGATTTCGTGATAATTTCCTTTCAAACTGAGTTTTACAATATCGCTATCTATGTAACTTTTTGTAAGGTTTAATTCTATTTCTTTTATAAGATATTGCGCGCATTTGTTAACATTATCACGTTTTGTAAATGTTTTAAGTGCGCGTCGACACATTTCACAATATTTTTCAAACCGTGAAAAGTACTCTTCTGCATCACAATTGCGACAGCATAGGTTTTACACCTCTTCGTCGGTGGCTGCGAATCCGTAGTCGTTCCTCGATGTTGAATTTCGATATTTTCCATAGTGGCCTCTTCATTTTCTTTATACGCCAGTAATATGGACCGTGACCCATAAGAGGAGGTAAAGTTGATCGCAACATTTTTGACAATGATAGGATCCGGTCTCGATTTATTCTTAGCGTTTAAATACTCGTCGATAAGCCCCATGTTGTTTAGGAATTGTTGCCAGGAATCAGCGTCGAAATAAATTCCTTCTGCATAATTACCGGTTAATTTAACCATTGGCACAAAAATTCCCTCGTTTGTCGTTTGCAATCCAACGTGTATCCTTTTCGTGTGAGAGATGTTGAGTCCATATGTTGTCGAGAGCATCATATGGAACTTGTCGTTTCGTTCCTCGTTACAATTTCCTTCGGAATATCGCAGATGTACTTGCGCCTCTCGGAATCGAGGGCATTGCTCGGTTCCGGAGTATTACGCTTCTCGGTATCGGGAACAGCTTTTCGGTTCGCCATTGTTCCTGTTTTCTTCTCAAATGTAACTAATAATCACAAGCGTCGAAATGAGAGATTACTTCGGATTTACGAAGTTGAAACCTCGAAGGATGACACTCGAATGAACCGAGGGCTGACGAATTCGTCGAGCTCATCGACTTATCTACTAAGAAAAAAGAACTGCGAGCGCAGATGGGCAAATGAAAAATTATAAAATTTAAAAAATTTAAAAAATTTTAAAAGGTTTTAAAATTTAAAAATTTTAAATTGTAAAATTATAAAATCTTTCAAATTTTAAACTTTTCTAGACTTTTGAAACTTCTTCGCAAAATATTTTTTAATAAACCTAGAAACTACAAAATAAGGGAGTTAGAGATGTTTCTTGAGTGGGGAGCTCGTTTTCTTTTAGCTATGTTTTAGCTAGAGAAATAGAAAAGAAAAGAAAAGGTGAGAGAATAGTAGAAAAGGTGAGAGAATAGAAAAGGTGTAACTTGTATTAAAGAGAATTTTGGCCTGTCCAATGGCGCCGCATTTTCTGCGGGCTACCCTCTTTTCGGAGTGTGCGATAAGATTTTCAAAGTATAAATACCGCGCGGAATTATAGAAAAGTCTATTTCCGAGATTATACTTTCTCGGAGTGACTTGGCCGGTTTTTACATTACTGTGCCGATTCGTTCGCTGTTTTAAATTTCTAAAATAGTGAAAAAATGGCGTTTCGTGAAAAATTGAGAAAATTTTTTATCGTGTGCGTGAATATCAACCCGACGATAAACGCGAGTGCTTATATTTCATTATTAACAAATGAAGAAGAAACAAATTACATCACGTTTGCAAAATTCGTACCGGAGTGCTCGAAAATCCTATTGAGCATTATGTTCAGATTAGGGTATTTCGCGGACAAAAGACTTTTAAATATTGTAAAAAAATATATAAACCGGTGCAATGGCTGGTGTGGAAGAGGATGATGCCGGCGGACATATCGCTTATTTTACAAGGTGCATCGGAGAAGGTAAATATTTATTTTTAAAGTAATTAAAATTAGAATATGTAGGTATAAAAAATTCTAAATTTAAATATTTTTTAAGCGAGAGATAACATCGCGGTTGTACATCCGTACCAACTACGAGGATTGAGACGCCCCGCCGAAGATGAGGCGGAAGGAATAAACGAGCGTGAGTAAAAGAATAGAAAATTGATATAATTGAAAATCTAGATTTCTAAATTTTCAGATTTTTAAATTAAAATATCAAATTTTTAGGACGAGTGCGAATGCGGATAGACGTGCAACCTGAGGAGGGGGAGGAGAGTATCCCAACGGTTGATCTAGTTTCAGGTAAGAAAATAGCAAATATTGCTTTCAAAATTATCTCACTGAATATCGAATTCAATTAATAAAAGCTTAATTTTGTTTCAGATGTGGAAGAAAATATCGATGAGGAGCCGACTCTGAGCGAAGCCGACACCGAAATTTACACACCGCGTGAGTAATTATTTAAAATAATAAAAGTTATAAAACTCGTATTAGCTAATTCTTGAAAAAAAGATAATAATAATAATAATAATAACAACGACTTCTTTCTTTTTTAGTACAAGCAAACGACCTGGATGAATCCGAATATGGAGAAGAAAAAAATGAGGAGGAGGAAAACGAAAAAGAACAAGAAGAAGAAGATGTAGATGAAGAAGGAGAAGAAATTGACGAAAAAGAAAGACAAGAAGATAGAGAAGGAGAAGAAGATGACGATGACGATGACGAGGAAGAAGACAATGACGAAGAAAATGAAAACAGGAGAAGAGCCTTTGAGCAAACGTGCGATGGCTTTTAGAAGAAGAGATCGAGGTTTTCCATCAGTGCGAAACACGGACGGGCTATTCTCTGGAAAATTATGAAGGTAAATTTAATATTATTTTTAAATTTTAAGATAATTTATTCTTTCCGATAAATTTATAATTAAATGTTTTTTTTTGCTAGATTAATACGCTCTATAAAAGCTTTGTAAAAGCGAAGAGGAAAGCTGTTCGAGGTAAGAGATACCTTCGGTATGCTGGAATCTATTCGCTAACATAAAAATCGAGTATAATTAAAATATTTATCATTAATATTTTTTGTTTCCCATTTTCCATTTTCAGTACAAACAGGAGGAGGCGTTTCACGCGAAGAAGAACAAGAAGATCGTTATTTACACCAGCTTCAGAATCATTCGGATCTTCAACAGCATCACCAGCAGCAACATCAGCAACAACAGCAGCACCAGCAGCAGCACCAGCAGCAGCAGGAGCACCGGTTAACTGACGAGGATGCCGCGGTCGACGACAGCGACACGGTCAATGAAAATTTCACTTATATTGTATTACGGGCGGAAAACTCGCGTAAATTTCAAAAATTTGAAGTACTAGGTAGGGAGGCGACATTCGCGATACGTCCTCTCGCGGAAGATGCTAGTGATATCACGAATTATTTAGAAAACGCATTTCGCGAAATCTACACGTATATGTTTGAGCGGACCGGGCGATTACGTGGGGTTATCCTTCGATTCGACAAATTTATCGCATGGCCCGGCAGGTCTTTCGTTTCGTCCGGCGCGAGACTTGACTCACGAGGACATGTGGAAACTCATGAGTTCGGTAGCGCAAAGCGCCGGGTTTCGATATCGCGATGGATTTCACTATACGCGTTTTTAACGTAGCGGTACCTTTGGGGCGAGGGGGATCAAATAAATTAATGCGAGAAAGCGTCGCGAAACGCTCGATTTTACAAATAAAAAATTCCGACAATCTATGCCTTTCTCGCTCCCTCGTAGCGGCGAGGATTTACTGCGAACGTGGTACTCTGCGCATGAGAGAATTGCACGAACGGTGGGAATCCGTAAGATACGCGACTTCTTCGTTACAGCGTGAGTTGGCGATTGAGTTAACGAGAAGCGCGGGTGATCCCCGAGGAAGGTTGCGGATATAATGAAATCGAGCGTTTTCAACGGTTTCTCGCCGCGGAAAATATCGCTATAATAATTTATAATTTTAGTAGTTTTGGCCGAGGTGGAAAACCGAGGTACGACGGTCGCGCATTACTCGCCTCCCTCGGACGCGAACCTTCGTATACATTAAATATAATGTATTACGAGGATTCGCGTCATTATAACCCTATATTAAATTTAAGAGCTGCAGGCGGTTCGCGCGGCGGTTACTGCGAAACGTGCAACGAGGGCTTTCGAAACGATAGGACATCGTTGCGCAAAAAAACCCTGCCCTCGTTGTCGCGCCTCACCTCCGTGCGTAAATCGTGATAGAGAAATAATTAGGTGCGAAGCGTGTAACCGTACGTTTTTCGGTAATTCTTGTTTCGAACGTCACCGAGCGGAAAAATCATATAACGGGAAATCTCGCGCGAGTATATGTAATTCCGTTAAAATTTGTAGCGATTGCGGGCGATTTATACGTGCAAACACGGTACATAAATGCGACACGGTCTTTTGTAAAACTTATCGTTCGTTACAACCGTCGAATCATCTATGTTTCATGCGCCTTCTTGCTCGTAAAGCTAGTGATTCCGGCGAGGGTACAAGTACCCTGATAATGCGAGCAGAAAAAAAGGTGTGCGAAAATGAAAATGATAACGTTGCGATGAACGAACAAATAAACGGTCGTGTCGCGTTTATATTTTACGATTTTGAAACGCGGCAAGACGAGACGCTCGTAGATACCGAAAACGTGAGAATTCATGTACTGACTCTTTGCGTAGCGCAACAAATTTGCGTAGCAAAATATTTTATAGAAAATCCGAAGAGCACCCATGAACCGCGCGTTATTTTGAACGGAACAAAAATCGTCGTAATGACGGTCGGACATATGAAGTTTATCGATAGCATTAATTATATGCCGATGCGTTTATCCGATTTACCTAAGGCCTTTGGTCTGAGCAATACGTCGAATAAAGGCTGTTTCCCGCACTTATTTAATACTATCGATAACCAATCGTATATAGGATCAATTCCCGATGCTAGATATTATTCTCCCGATCACATGTCGCCGGAAGAACGCGAAAAGTTCCACGCTTGGCACGCGAAAATAGTTCGTGAAAATTATATTTTTGACTTTCAACGCGAAATTATCAGATATTGTCGAAACGACGTAGATATCCTTCGACGAGTGTGCATGAGTTTTAGAAAAATATTTTTAGAACGTGGAAACGTGTGTCCGTTTGAGAAATATACGACTATCGCTTCCACATGCATGAGAGTTTTTCGTAAAAACTTTTTGCGTGAGGAGAAAATAGGAGTCATTCCGTCGGGCGGTTACAGAAACGTTGACAGGCAATCGCATAAAACTCTGCAGTGGTTGGTGTGGATGGAACGCGAACTCGGACATCCCATTATCCACGCGGGGCGAGGTCGCGAATATAAAGTCGATAGCACGCCCGTTGATGGATATTACGAAACGGTTACGGAAAATGAGTCACGACGCTGGGTGCTACAATTTCACGGTTGTTTCTGGCATGGGTGCCCTTCGTGTTTTAAAGTAAATCGCGATAGTACGCTTTCGTCTGCGAATCGCGGGGATACAATCGACGCGCGCTACGAACGGACGCTCGCGATGTCATGGCGCCTTCGTAAACGCGGTTACCACGTGATGGAGAAATGGGAATGCTCCTTCGACCGAGAAATTTCGAATAATAGAGAAATGCAGAATTTTCTTAAGGATCATCCGTTGATAAAGAACTCCTCTCGATCCTCGCGAAGCGTTTTATGGTGGACGCACGGGAAATATCGTCACGCGATACGAAGTTTCAGGTACGGAAAAAATACGTTACGTCGACGTATGTTCTCTGTATCCTTTCGTATTGAAAACCGGCGTTTTCCCGATCGGGCATCCTAAAATTTACATAGGGCAAGAGTGTTCTTCGTTAATCGGGGTATCACCAAATTATAATTTCAACTCGGTCGAAGGTCTCATGCGATGTAAAGTACTCCCACCACGTGATCTCTTTCATCCGGTACTACCATATCGCGTACAAGGTAAATTATTGTTTGCGTTATGTCGGAATTGCTGCGAAACGTTCTCACAAGTTGAGTGTACTCACGAGAGCCCGGTGGATCAAGAATTCGAGGGTACCTAGGTATCTTGTGAATTACGCAAAGCCGTCGAGAAGGGTTATCTCGTGACGCATGTGAGCGAAATTTGGGAATATAAAGTCGCGCGATACGATAGCGATACTCGTCAGGCGGACTGTTTGCCGAATATATTAATACTTTTTTGCAATTAAAACAAGAAGCGAGCGGCTGGCCGAGAGAATGCAGGGAAGACGCTGACAATAATGCTAAGGAGTGTTACCTTCGGGAATATGAGGAAACCGAGGGTATCACACTCGACAGGCGAAACATCGCACGCAATCCCGGTTTACGTTCGGTCGCTAAGCTTTGTTTAAATTCATTTTGGGGAAAATTCGGCCAACGATCCAATTTGCCGAATACCGAAATTATAAAATCTCACCAGCAATTTATGACTTTGCTTACGAGTCCTGAGCATGAGATAACCGGTATATTACTCGTAAACGACGAGGTAATATATGTTTCGTGGCGACTCCGAAAAGAGGCGGTCGTGCATTCTCCGCTTACGAACGTTGTGATCGCGGCATACACAACGGCGCAAGCACGATTAAAATTGTACAGTTACTTAGAATTATTGGATAAACGGGTTTTATATTACGACACGGATTCGTGTATATATATTAGTACCGGCGATCCGAATGAGTATGAACCGCGTACGGGGAATTTCCTGGGCGATATGACAGACGAGCTCGAGAGCTACGGCCGCGGTAGCTACATCGAATCGTTCGTTTCCGGTGGTCCGAAATTCTACGCGTACATTGTTCGTACTCCGTCGCACACACGAAACATGTAAAATTAAGGGTATTACTTTAAATTCATCGAATAGCGGGTTAATAAATTTTAGTAGTATTAAGAATATGTTAATAGAAAAGGAAAGAACAAGACGAGATGAAGCCGGTCCATCGATAAATCTACATTTCAGTGCAATTCGACGCACAGCGTTTCACGACGTTGTTACGCGAGATGAAACAAAGATATGCTCACCGGTATTGCTGAAACGTTGATTTATTAATAACCGTTATTCGGTTCCGTACGGTTATGCACCGGAATAAATTTTCTCGTCCTAATCTTTCTTAAATAATCGAGTTTTCCGCCCCTAGTCAAAGATTGTAAGAAATTTTTGTAAAATATATTTTTCAGAGAACGAGATGTAAAAATAATGTAAATGTGTACATGTGCTAATATTAATTTATATTTTAAGTAAATATTGTAATTTTAAATTAAAATTTTTAAGAAATTTTTTATAGATTTATTTAAAATAAATCGAAAATTTTTATATAAATTCTTATTTTAAAATTAAATGTTTTATAAAAATTGATTTTTTTAAAACATGTTTTTTCCCGTAACTCTTTTCCGCCTTCCTTTCGCCATTTAAAAAAAAATAAACATATTTACATGCACAGAAAAAATTTGATTTCTTTAATTTCCTTCCCTCGCTGTATTTTTTATAAAAACGATACCTTTTATAAAAAAGGTAAGAATATATATATAGAACAAATTTTAAAAAAGATTTTTCATTTCATATAAAAATATTTTATATTTAAGAAAAATGATTTTATCTTTAATTTTTTAACGCAAACTATATGGCAGGCTTATAACGCTGTTTCGCTGGCGCGAGCATCTTCGAGGATAAGCTTGCTCACACCGCGGGGGTGAATCAGCTCGCCTCGCGGTGTTTTTCGCTAGCCCTCGCGGGGGAACGCTGGCGCGAGCGTATCTTCGCCGCGGTGGGCCCCCCGGTCGCTGGAATAAGCTTACAGCTCACAACCATCAGCCTTTATGAAATCGCGCACAGACGCGAATCTGCCATTTCGTAAAATGGATGTACGGTGAAAACATCCGTGGACGTCGATCGTGTGCGGACCCACAGAATGTGGGAAAACGATTTTTGTGAAGAGATTTCTTCGTCATTTATCCGAAATGGCCGATGTACGTTTCGAAAGAATTTTGCTTTATTACGCGGAGTGGCAGGATGCTTATCAACAGCTTCAATACGAAACTCGAGATTTCGTTGCGGCGATCGAATTTCACGAGGGATTACCGCGTCTGGAAGATTATTCTAGCGATCCAGCCCGTCCAAAATTGATAATAATTGATGATCTTATGAGGGAATCATCTTCGAGCAAAGCGATCGTAGATTTGTTTATCAAGAGAAGTCATCATAAAAATCTCAGCGTAATTCTCATCACACAAAATCTCTTTCATCAGGGGCGCGGACAACGCGACATATCTCTGAACGCGAATTACTTTGTGGTTTTCAAAAATCCCCGGGATCGCGCGCAAATTCGTCATCTCGCTCGTCAAGTCTATTCGAACGATTCAAAGTTTCTCGAGGAAGCGTACGACGCCACGTCCCAACCTCACCGATATTTATTGCTTGATCTAAAACAATCGACTCCGGACGAGTATCGTTTTCGCACGAGCATATTTCCCGATGATACAGCGAATTACGTTTATGTAAGGCGCAGATCCTTTTCCGGAAGTTTCGTATAAAAGTATCGTCCACGCATTCTCTCGCGGCAGTCGTGCAGGTTCCTCGCGATGAAGAAAAGAATGTCATCGATTAATGCGAGAAAAATCGCGGAATGCTCGATCGGTAAGAAAAATATCTGTCTTCTCGAAGCGCTGTGTTATTCGAACAAAAATCAGCGCGCCTCTTTCTTACGCTGGGCAGACGAAAAATTCATTCGCTGTATCTGCGAGTGCGTTTTCAATACTTTCAAGGGTAACGTTCCGCTTGAACGCAGTGAAAAAAATCGTCTAAGCAGATATAAAACAACTTTGCGTCACTTAGCGAGAAAACGTTGTAATTGGAAAAGTAAGAAAAAGCTATTACTACAGCGAGGCGGATTTTTACTGTATCTTATCGGGCCTATACTATCCTTCCTATTTTCAAAAAATTATCGGAGGGTAGTTCGAGAGAAAAGAAATCGAGTTATGGAAAAGGCAAAGAAGATGATCTTGATTTTCATGGATAATCTCGAAAGAATGCAGCAACGGTTCCAACAACAACAACAACATCCGGTAATAGGCACGACGGAAAACGTCGCACGACAGAATTTGGAGATCATACAGGGAGAAAATTTAAATTCCGTACCCGGTACGCCTTTATCACGACTCGATTCAGATATAAGCAGGATTCTTAATTCACCCACTCCGCGCGATGTAAACGAGAAATGGAAATTGTATAAGGAAGTACTTTGGAGATATCTTCATTTTGATAAAACGCAAAAGAAAGATTCGACGCGTAACGCCGCCGATGAGAACAATTCAGATGCGCGGGAGGGAGACGTGGCGGAACAGGTGCGCGAATCACCGAGCAAATCTCCTCATCTCGAAGAATACGTAAGTAATACAGTACGGACCGAGTCTTTGCGTAGGCGCGAGCGGCAAAGCGTCGAAAAAATATTAGAAAATGTGCCGAAAAGTTTTCGTGCCAAGGCATGTTTATTTTTGAAACATTTGATTGATAAAACAGTACCCGCGAGAATTACTTGGAACGAAGAAGGAATCGTGACTATCGAGGGTAACGTTATAAAAGATTCGAATATCACGGAACTGATAAACGATGCGATGCGCGAAAGAAAAACCGTGAAAGCAATAGGAAGAGGTCAGTTTGCACGATTACGTACTGCGTACGACGAACACCCCGGCTGTACTCGTAGGAAATAAGGAATTATTAGCAACCACATTTGTCAAGATATTATCACCACCACGAGCGAGTTCCACTCCGAAAATACCAAGAAAACTTTCAACGACGACGACGACGACGACGGGGACGAAGAGAGTACGACGCATGAGAAAGGGAAAAAAACGCAAGACCGAAGAAGAAGTGCGAGCGAAGTGCGCATTGTTTCTTTCGCCGCGTTTTCGTAAAGACGATATCCCTATAACCTTTGTGAAAGATTCTCGACAGGCAAGAAAGAGACGCTTACTCGATTGGAGTGAATTGAAATGACCAGGCTTGAAAATTTGTATTACGAACCAGCGCACTATGCGCATTATTCGGCAACGGATAACTTGGCGCGTGCCGCTAAACCGAATTTCTCTCGTAAAGAAGTAGCTCGCTGGCTCGAATCGCAGGACGCGTACACATTGCACCGCCCCTCGAGACGAAAATTTCCACACGTTACAACGTGACGAATATCGACGATCTGTGGGAGGCTGATTTGATCGAACTCCGTAGTCTCAAGAGTTATAACGACGGATTTTCTTATCTGCTCGTGATTATCGACGTACTTAGCAAATTCGTCTGGGTGGAACCGCTGCGGGATAAAACGAGTAATTGCGTGACAAGGGGCTTCCAAAACATTCTCTCGAGAAGCGATGGCCGAGCGCCCGTGTACTTACAAACCGACAAGGGTAAAGAATTTATCGCACGCCCGCTGCAAGATTTTCTAAAAGAAAGAGACATACGTTATCGCGTAGCTCGCAATCCAGAAAGCCGCTGTCGTTGAACGCTTCAATAGAACGTTGAAGGAGCGAATGTGGCGCTATTTTATGCATAAAAACATGCGGCGTTACATCGATGTGTTGCAAGATATCGTGCGCGCTTACAATCACATCCGTCATTCGTCCATCAGGATGCAACCAGCGACCGTTACGAGAGAAAATGCCCGCATCGCACGTGAAAATATGGAGCGACGTAGAGGGGAGAGAGAGAAGGGGGCGTCGAAAGTAGTAGAACAAAAGGCTAAATTCGATGTTAACGATCTCGTACGCGTCAGTAGAGCGAAAGCCACTTTCGAGAAAGGATACGAAGCGCGGTGGAGCGAGGAAATATTTCGAGTTTGTCGCGTTCTCCATTGGCGAAAACCCCGCGTGTACGAATTGTGCGATTTATCGGGTGAACACATCGATGGGATTTTTTATGAACAAGAAATAGCAGGTCAATAAAAACTTGGCGGAAGAAGAGTTTATCGTCGAGCGCGTGATAAAGAGCAATGCGACGCGATGCTAATAAACAGGTGCTAGTTAGCTGGCAAGGATATCCCAACAAATTCGACAGTTGGATTTCCGCTTCGAGTTTAACTTTTCTCCAAGATGAAAGAGGAGCAATTTTTCATGGTTCTTCCGAGCGATAGCAGTAAGAAGTATTTTCCGGGAAATACAACTTCTTCTTTCACCACACAATTACCTCACAGTGTACATTTATTCGGAGAATGGGAAGTCGCGCTTAGCGAGATTCAATTTCCCTCCAGCCTCTTCCATGTACGTCGAAGAGATAGTAAGATTAGATTTGTCGATTTGAAGAAAAGGATGAGAAAAATGTTGATAAATTTACGGTGAAAGAATTGCACTTACAGGCAGAGGTTTATGAAAATACAGAGGAACTTATCTACGCGATTAATAAAGAGTGCAGACGCGCCGATTTGCATTTTATTTTATAACTACAAAAAGGCTCGGGTGGTAATGTCCGTATAAGCATCGATTGTGACGACAACTGTACTCTCGTTCATTATATAAATCTGCCAGCTAATATTTTTCAAATATTGAAGATCAACATCGATGATACCGGCACAATTTACCGTCACAAGTTACCTAATTCCAGCGAATTAACGCCGTTTTTGAAACTCGGTTATGCCATCGGTAGTGGACGCACAGTATCTTTCTGGACTGTAGAACCCTGTAGCCTATGGCACGGTATCCCTGATAAAATGTACGTTTATTGCGACATTTGCGAGCCTTACATAACCGGCGGAGTCCGCTTCTTCGAATCGTTTCAATCGATACACCCAGCTGTAATTACACGTACGGGACGAATCTGGTAAAATTTCCCCACTCTGCAATATATTCCATTGCGTCAAACGAAATTCCGTAAAATTGAAATAGATATAAAAGATCATCGTGTAGAAAAAATACCATTCGAATCCGGAACGCTGATAGCGACATTACACTTTAGACGTGTCCGTTAATTATCATTTGCGGTGGAAAGTCTCGGAGCTTTGAGAAAAAACTAATCACCTCATGAAATATGACGAGTATTACGAAAGGCAGAACGGTGGAGGTAGGGGAGGAGGAATTCCTCGAATTTTTGTCGGTTCACCCTATCAACGTGGTCACGGAATCGGGAGTTTCCTCGGAGGATTATTTAGAAGGACACTTCCTTATCTAAGCAGGGGAATACGTGCACTCGGGAAAGAAGCTTTACGCGCCGGAATTGGCGTGATAGAGGATGTTGAAAACAATATTCCGTTCAAGGAAGCTCTCAAAACGCGACTCAAGGAATCGGGTAGAAATCTCAAGAGAAAAGCCAGAGAAAATATAAACGAATTAATGAAGGGATCGGGATATAAAACATCCGCAAAAATGCTCAGTTTCCCTTTGGAGGGCACGACGCACGCACCGGTAAATCCGGGAGAAGCTCTGTTCGTAAACGTAGACGAATCGGTAAAAAAAAGAAATCGATGAAAATCGGCGTGAAAAAACCGAATAAAAAATCATCGAAAAGGAAAACAGCGGCGAAAAAAACTAAAAAGCCGACGAAACATCGACGAAATAGCGGGAAAAAGCGCACCGTATCCGATATATTCGCTTAACTAACGCGAGTGTGAATCGTAAGTTTGAGAAATATGTCTTTTCTCCATACTCACTCGAGCGAGTGTTTAAAGAGTGAGCTCGATCTTTTCAGTTTACCACCTACTCAAACGAGTATTGAGAGTTCACAATGGATTTATTACAAACCGGTAACTTCGCTTGCGGACGACGCACCTATAGAATTCGTCGTACCCGGACATGGAGAAGATTATCTAGATCTCACGCATACCATGCTAAGCCTTCGCGTACGAGTGGAAAGTTTACCCGGCTCTGGAACAGCGGCAGGAGGAAACAAAGTAGGCTCTGTAAATCATTTACTACACTCGATGTTCAACCAGATCGATGTATACTTCAATCAAAAACTCGTATCACCCCCGAACAACGCCTACGCGTACCGCGCGTACATCGAAGCATTGTTAAATTATTCTTCACCGGCAAAAACTTCCCATCTAACTTCTTCTCTCTGGGACACGGACGAGCCCGGTCATATGGACGCGCTATTAGAATCAGGAACCCCAAATCAAGCTCTCGTAAGACGCGCCCGATACGTCCAAGGAGGTCGTTCGCTGGATCTAATAGGCCATCTTCATTGCGACGTCTTTAATCAGGATAAATTTTTAATTAATGGGGTAGAGATTAGAATGAGACTCGTTCGCTCGAGAGATGCGTTTTGTCTCATGGAAGCCAACTCAACGTCGAAAATACGACGTTCTAGATGCTAGTTTGCTCATAACAAGAGCAAAAATAATCCCCGGAGTGTTACTCGATCATGCGAGAATGTTGAGTAAAACTGCCAAGTATCCTCTGACACGAGTCGAAGTTAAAACGTTCACGATTCACGCAGGAGTGGTAGGAGAATCGATTGAGAACGTGATACTCGGCCAGCTTCCAAAACGCGTAATAGTCGGATTCGTCGATAACAAAGCGTTTAACGGCGATAGAAAGCTAAATCCATTTAATTTCAAAAATTACGGCATAAATTTCTTCTCGTTATATGCCGATGGCATACAAATACCGAGCAGACCGCTGCAACCAAATTTTTCAAAAGACGAGCCGCTCTACATCGAGGCTTATAATACCCTCTTCTCGGGAACCGGCATCCATTTTCTAAACGAGGGGAATTCCATAAGCAGAGAAGATTATGCCGATGGATTCACGCTTTTCGCTTTCGATCTCACTCCCGATCTATCGGCAAATTGCGCAGGACATTGGAATCTTGTCAGACATGGAAGTTTACGATTAGAGGTACGATTCGAAAAGACGATTACAACAACGATTAATTGTATCCTTTACGCAAAGTTCGAAAAAGTGATGGAAATCGACTCTTCGCGTCAAGTCATTGTAGATTTTAGCGGATAAGGATAATGGTGGGAAACCTCACCCCCCACTATGGTCACTCCTTATATTTACTCGAACTATAACGGAAAACAGCTTCAGTTTTACTCGACACATGAACTACGCCGCTTCGGAAAAAGCATATTCTACATCATGGATATAATCGTCGATATACAAGGTTTCCGTGACATCGAGGGAAAGTTTATACCGAAGGAAGTTGCGCTCATCGGGGTTAACGAAGCTTTCGTAGATCATTGGATTGTGGTACCACCGTATCCGTTCACCGAATTACCCGAGAAAAGAAAACAACTGGCTCTCGCAAAACTTCCACGGTATCGAATGGATTGACGGAACAGCCGATTCCGAACATTTCATGATGGAACTACGTGAAATTGCACGGCGGGTACGTTACATATATAGCAGAGGCCGTGAGAAAGTACTTTATTTGCAAAAGACACTCAGCAGAAACGTATATAATCTAGAAGGAATCTCTCCCGCATTCAAAAACCTAGCGGAAGACGAGGAGCATGAATTAGCTGCGGTCATCATGGGTTTCATCGAAATTCTAACAAATTTCGTTGCGCGTTGCGCAACGCGTGCAAACTGAGATACTGGATGCAATCGCAAGAAGGCAGCAGCAGCTGTAACTCGAGCAACGATGATTCTTTTACCGATGAAAGCTTCAATGACTCCGATACAGAAAACGGAGTTTTTACGATAAAACGAAATTTTCCGAATCTCATTAGGTGGAGAAATAAGAGCTTGGAAACAGAACAAGCGGAGTGCGAACAAATGAAAGCGGAGAAAGAAGAGCTATCGAAACTCGCACATGAAAAAAAGGAGACTTCTACCGTAAAATCCAAGCAAGAGGATAAAAATATAGCGACACCAGAGAGGGGGGAAATAACTGAATCGTCTCCCCTTTCTGCGAGAGATGAATTCGCTCGAAATCTTACGGGCGCTGCGTCATCTCAGTGTCGGACATGCGGGTGTGTATCCTGCCGACAGAATCCCGATGATGTGGACGAAGTCGACGGCCATCGTCGCGAACACCGATAATCACGATCGCCCTGGACAACACTGGGTTGCCTTCTACATAGACAAGCATGGAGAAGGCACTTATTTTGATAGCTACGGACTACCTCCCTTGGATTCCAGATTCAATCTGCGACTTCAACGAAACTCTACTACCCATAGATGGAACATCATGCGTCTACAGGACACATTTTCTCAGACTTGTGGACGATATTGCTGCGTATTTCTTTATTATTTGTTCCGCGGTTATAATCTTAAACAATTTCTCGAAATATTCAACGAGGATTACGAAGATAATGATAGATTAATTGTTATTTCAATTGTTATTGTACAATTATTTCGTAAAATCTTTCTTCATGGAAAAAGTAAATGCGATAAATCTCATATAACGTGCTGCCATATACAAACTTGTACTTTTAAGAATAAGTAAATATTAAAAAACACTATTATGAAATGATATGTACAATGATGTATTACATAATAATAATAATAAACTTAATGATTTTGTAACTTAAATTCCAACCCTCTTATTTTCCCGCCAACCTAAAATTAATCCTAGCTACATTACTTCAAGCTAAAAATATCTAAAACATTTTGCAGACATTGCGTTTGTCATAGGATAAGAGTTTCGTATAATCCTGAGGTTGTTAAAACATCTAAAGTGAACTTGTCTGTTCCTGTTTTCCCATCGCATTCCATTCTTCGCTAGTCAGGTATCCCCTTCAACACCCCGTCATCCTTCTTGTCGCAATTTTACCGCACCCCCGATCAGACCCCCGGAACAAATTCCTCCGCCATCTTTGCACACGCCATTTTGTCGGACCCCGAACGGGCCCAGACACTTTCATCCCCTCCCCCTATCTTTTCTAGCATTTCGACAACCAATCACACCCCGGGCAGCTTTGGGAGCATCCAATCACGCACGTGGGCAGCTATGGGAGAGTCCAATCACACGCCGGGCAACTATGGGAGAATCCAATCAGAACGCACCACTAATTACCTAATTATCTCCGACCACGCCCCTCAGCCAATCAGAACGCTCCATTTCCACGTGAAGGCCCTATCTTGACAGCTGGAGGCCACGCCCCTGGCACCAGTGGGAAAGTGGTGGGGGTTTGTTTTGACGCCCCATAGCAGCCCACATACTAC
The DNA here is from genome assembly GCA_024349325.1 of Pogonomyrmex californicus. Taxonomy (NCBI): domain Eukaryota; kingdom Metazoa; phylum Arthropoda; class Insecta; order Hymenoptera; family Formicidae; genus Pogonomyrmex; species Pogonomyrmex californicus. The sequence continues at coordinate 987,177 of JAECZD010000022.1, forward strand.
TCATATTGATAATAATATTAACTATCTTATATTACTCTTAATTACTATTAATATATGTCGTAATATTTTAATATTATATTAATAGATATACGCACATACACGCCACACACCTAAATACGCACACTTACATACGTACGCACACAAAAATGTACATATTAATAAACTATTTATTAATATATTTACTTATAGGATATTTTTATGATCCAAAAACTGAAACGGAATATATCGCTTCGAGCTTATCTAATGTACAAAGAAAAGGAAGTAGGAAAATTATTTCACCAGGCAACTTAAAACAAAATACAAATGCTAATGTAACTATCGAACCTATAAATGAAACAGATGCCATTAAAGATGCCATTGATTTTATGAAATATACTACTGTAGATCAAAAAGATAATATTATTAACAAAATAAAGGAGACTTTTAAAGAAGAAATAAGAAGATATTTATATTTAAACGAACGTTTCTTTGAAGTATTTCCAAGATTTTTGGATATTCCTGAATTAGTAAGTTCAATATTATTAATAATTTCTATTATAATCATAATTTTGTTAAATAATAATATAGTTTTTCATACAACTGAAAGTATTTTGAAATATTTTTTTTTAGATTGATGTTGAATTCGAGTTACTATTCCCTTATATTGACAAAGATATTTTACTTATATCATATCCAGACTATATTAATCATATTTTAAGTATTTATAATACTGAAAAAACAGATAAAGATTTACTCGGTAAAATTAATAATTGAAATTATTTGCAATTATGAAATGTTTAAGCACATAAAATAATTTTAATATATTTTATTTTGAGGTAAATTTATTGAAAATATTTGTTAGTTTGGGATCGTGTGACAAATTCATATATTGCTCTAACGCAGTTAGTACCTCCTACTGCTAGAGGAAAAAACTCTGCAGCAAGAGAAAAAGCAAAAAATATTAAAAAATTAATTATTTATTAATTATTATATAGGTATATATTTTAATTATAAATTATTAATTTTTTATTTAATCAAAAATATTCATTACGCTACTATTTTATTTATTTTTCTTAGAATGCAACACCACTGCATATTGATGAAAACAAGACACAACCAAAGTTAATTGCAGTTGGACCTAATAAACTTGCAATTGACCAATATTTTCTAAAGATTGATAAACATTTAATTTTATTGCCAACAAAGGATATAATTAAAGCTATTGATTATCTTTTTAAAGCTCATTATGTATTTCATACTGAATATAATGGAGATTTAAAAAACTTTTGGACATTAATACAACATTACTTCTACAAAATATCTAGTAACTGCAGTAATAAAGTTATTGAATATTGAAACTTTTACAAAAATGGAAACTGCAAACAAAAGTCATTGCAACAGATTTAATTAAATTATATTTGTTTTCTTAACGATTGAAATGATACAAGTTTTTATTTGATGGCACTGTTTTTAAAGAGAGAAAAAAATGTGGTAAGTTTTTTTCTTAAAATTTGTCATAATATTTGTTACTAAAAAAAATCAAAATTTTATTTTATTTTGTTCGAAAATATTAATATTTCTATATATAAATTTCTGTTATGCCTTATTTAAAGATATAAGTTTTTTAAGTTTCCTGACATTATTTCTATTAAAAAATATATTTATGAAATTCTATATAAAAAATTAAAAATACAATAAAAGCTTGAAATATATTTAGTTTAATAATTATAATTAAGTTAGTACCTCAATTACTACAGTTTTTTATTTTACAAACATGTCTTTTGAATGTAATTTATGTACGTACAAAACATCAAATATTAAGTGCATATGTAATCATCTGCGTAATCGTCATATGTTATTTGATGGTTCAAATCTTACTTTAAAATGTTGTGTAGGTTGTCCTGCTATATTTAAAACTTTTAATGGATTCAGAAAACATATAAAAAAATGTCAGGAATTACGAAATGTATCTTTAAGTTATGAACCGTCAAATGATATTGATAAAGATTTTATTTTTATATCTCAAAATAATGATAATAATCCATAATTAAATATGGAGGAAGTCGATAATCTTTTTATAATAATAGCGAAAATATACAACAAAACGTGTTTAATTATATTATCTTTATTCATTGAAATTACCGGAACTTACAATAACTAAAATTCTTGCAACAATGTCAGAATTAATTTTTCCTTTACTTGAAAATATCGTGTCAATTCCAAATTTAGACGACCGTCAAAATCTTATGGATAACTTTAAATATTCATTTGAAGATCACTTAACCAAATGGTTGGAATAAATTTTTTGAAGAGCATATAGTTCAGCCTATTCGAGTGTCACATGGTATTAGATTCGATAAAAGATATGATTGTAAGACTCAGTCTTACAAATTCCTGTTACTAGTACATTTACATATATTCCTTTATTAGAAACGCTTAAAGTTTATTAAATAATAAAAACATTCAAAAATATTTTACTAATGAAATTAAAATCAATACTACTGCATATACACATTTTGTTGATGGAGATGTTTATAAAAATAATTCTTTTTTCCAAAATAACAGGAATGCAATCCAACTTCAATTATTTTTTGATGAATTTGAAGTCTGTAATCCTTTGGAAAGTAAAATAAGTATTCATAAAATTAGAGCATTCTATTTTATCATTAATAATCTTCCTTATTACATTAATTCAAGTTTGGAAAATATTCATTTATTAGTTTTATGTTATACAGCAGATATTAAACAATTTGGAATAGATCCTGTATTATCTAAAATCGTTAATGATATTAAAATTTTAGAGAAAGAAGGAATATTTATCGAATCTTTAAATATCTGTTGTTGTAGCCAGATCTACAACTAATAATAAAAAGTAGTTCGCATGGCAACAAAACTAGTCCGCATGAAATTCGAGAAAAGTCTTTCGAAAGACGACACAAATGCGTGATCGCCAAAATTGCGATCAGTCTTTCGAAAGACCGCAGAAACGCATCGCGCGAGAATATTGCGAAAAGTCTATCAGCAAATTCCTCAATTTGCTGATCGAACCAGGCGTGATTTGAGCAATCAATATCACGCGATCATCGACGCAACCAATCAGAATGCTGATCGGGTATCGACCAGTCTATATAATCAATCACACAAGGCGGAGTCGTGGAGAGTCAAGAATAACGTGTCGTTCGGAATCATTATTATAATTATCGCGCAAGATATCACAAAAGCGCGGCGAAGTTCACGCGAGCCGTACTATCAGCATCTCAGGTGACATACTCGGTCGTCGGCCGCCAGAGTAACGCGATACGCGCCGAGCCGCCCGCCGACGTTTAACCGTGTGTAGAGTAATAAAATAAGAAATACTAATCTCAAGAATTTGTGCATTAATTAAATAAATCAATTAAAATAAAGAAAGTGTGTTAGTGAATTCAAGAAGATTTCCTTACATTCTTTTGATCCTGCTCGGAGTCCCAACTCCTTAGGCTTAACGAACCCGACTATCCCTAATATTATCGTTGTAGCCCATCCGGGGTACAACACTGTATTAAAGGCACTCTAATATCATTAGTTTTTGATAATTTTTTGATAATTAAGACGGATCAATGCTACTGGGAATGAACGAATCATTTCGTGCTAACTATTATTGTAGGTTTTGCAAAATTCATAAAAAAGATGCTCAAAAATCTTGTATTGCTGATGATAATTTATTACATACATTTGAAAGTTTTTGTTATCTTTCAGATCAACTTGATTATGCTAATAAAAGTACAATTAATTTTTTTGGAATTAAAAGTAAAAATTCATTATTTGATTTAGCTTACTTTAAACCTTGTGAAAATTGGAATGTAGATATAATGCATGATTTTTTAGAAGGCATTTGTCAAAGAGATTTGAATTTATTCTTTAACTTTTGCGATAAATCTAAAATTATTAGCTTGAATGATCTAAATGATAAAATACAGGCTTTCGATTATGGTTTACACAATAGAGCTAATTTGCCTAGTCTTATATATTTAAGTAAGAAATATAATGCAATAGGACAACGTGCAGCACAAATACTTTGTTTAGTTATACATTTGCCTATAATTTTACGCGATATAATTTTAAAATTTAATCAAGATTTTAATAAATGGAAAATAATTTTACTATTAATAAGAATGTTAAAAATTGTACTAGCATCTAAAATTACAAATAATATGTTGCAAGAATTACAAAATGCTATAAAAGAGCATCATGAGCTTTTGATAAAAGAATTTCTTATTTCTTTAACACCAAAAGATCATAATTACTCATTATGTAATGGTTTTTAAGAAAATGGAGCCTCCAAAAGCTTTTTGGACAATAAGATATGAAAGTAAAAATGGATTTTTAAAGGACTTAACTAATAAATTGAAAAACTTTAAAGAGTTGCATATACATTGTCTATACATAATCAAAAAGGCATGTTGTCTATCTGGAAAAGTGAAATCTCTATAATGTTTGATAATGAACCGATTCTAAAAAATTTCAAAAGACAAAATTTAAAATCTACTCAATACAATGATTTTATTGTGAACAATTTACATGTTGCATCTGATAAATTTATTTATATAGATAAAAGTGTACAATATCACGGTACTAACTTAATATTAAACAAATTTGTATGTTCATCTTTGTCCGAGGATTTGCCTAATTTTAATAAAATTTTGTTTATTTTTTTCTGTAGATTCTGAAATATATGTCATTTGTGAACATTAGAAAATATTAGAAATATCATCATATCATCATGTTTAGGATAAATATAAAAAGTATGTCTGTTTTATTTATAATAAAAATAACTGATTTGTCTTGTACTAAAAGGGAAATTTACAAATTCTCAGACAAAGATTTTGTCATTATTACTGAACATTTTTTGTAACATCTTTAAAAAATCTTTATATTATTATAGTTTTTATATTATTATTATATTATTATATTATTATTATTTATATATATTGTCTTTATTTTAAAAATATAACAATATTGTATAACATTGTTTATGTTTATCAGAAATTTATATTTGTGCTAAAAATTGCATTATTTTTTTACAAATTTGTTATCCTGAAAAAATTATTTTGGAATTAAAACATGTCAATTATTTTATATACGTGTATAATTTATAAACTTAACCTAACCTCTATAGGGTGAGTTTTTTAACTTGAGACTGGAAAATATCTGGAAAAATAAGCATTGTGCGAAAAAAATGTTCCAAATAAACCTTCAATATTTTCGAGGGAGCAATTCTTTCACCCAGGGGATGAGGGAGCTAACTTTTGCAGGATAATGCCCCTTCGAAAATATTGAGGGTTTATTTGGAACATTTTTTTCATACAATGCTTATTTTTCCAGATATTTTGCAGTCTCAAGTTAAAAAACTCATTCTGTATATAATTTATATTAGTAAAAAGATCAAGTAACATTTCTAGAATATAAAATCAACATTTTTGTACATTTACTATTTAACAAAAGTAAATTGTTACATTAACACAAACTTTTTGTTAAGAAATAAAACTTTTAACAAATAAACAGTGTAACTTTTACATATTATATCCATTAAAAGTTTGAGCAGTTACATTTATAAACTGTAAAAAAAAACACTTTTTATGTGTTAATTTTATCATAAAAATTATGTTAATTGTAACACACAATTATCTTCAAATTAAGATCAAGAGTACATTTTTTTTGTTGAAATATTAACATAATATCGGTGTTACTATTTAATACATCCATATTATGTTAAATTAACACAAAATTTTGAGTGGATCGTTTGGGACATGTGATTTATGTTAAATTCAACACATTTTTCCAACAGTGTAGATGAGAACTGGGCGATGATGATAATGACGTTTCTTAAAATAAAAATTTCCAAATCGGATTTTGCAATATCTTCGCTCGTAGGGCACGTAGCAGAAAAATAAAAATTTTATTATGCAAGTCGAACACAAGCTACCGATCAAGCCTACTTAAAACTTAAACTTAATTTAGCCGTTATTGAGATCCGATAATTTTGGATGCTCACATCTTGCCGACTCGCGTAAAGTCACAAGTAGTGTTTTCGATTGACACCCGAGACACTACCGTGTCTCCTGATTCGTTGGAGTCGATATTTTTTTATGGTCATTTTTTAAAATGGAATTTGCGAATGAATCGAGAGAGAGAGGCCACTATCTCTTTGGAATACTGGTCGTGAGGATTCAAAACAATATATTGGGTTGTCCGGAAAGTTCGTGCCGATTTTGAAGGAAAATTGAAACGCAGAAGATTTAAATTTTAGTATACATTTATTAAATTATATAGGTGCCATTCTGTTCTACAACCTTTCTCCATCTTTCAGGCAACTTGAAAATTCCGTCCTTCCAGAATCTCTCAGGTTTTTCAGCGAAAAACTTTTCTACGTGATTTTTTATCTCGACCAAAGAGTTGAAGTTTTTTTCCATTAAGGGAATTTTGTAATGATCGAAATAGGTGGAAATCAGAGGGCGCGAGGTCTGGTGAATATGGTGGATAGGGTAGAACATTCCAACCGAGCTCCAACAACTTTTGTCGAGTTATCAAAGACACATGAGGCCGCGCATTGTCCTGATGAAACACGACGCCCTTCCTATTCGCTATTTCTGGACGTTTTTGTTCAATTGCTATCTTTAATTCGTCTAATTGGGAACAATACTTCTCTGAATTTATTGTCTCGTTGTTTGATAAAAGCTCATAATACAGGATCTCTTTCTAATCCCATCAGACACAGAGCATGACCTTCTTTGGATGAAGACCGGCTTTTGGGGTGGCTAAAGGTGGTTCATTCTGCTTTCCCCAAGATCTTTTTTGCTCAACATTATTATAAATGATCCATTTTTCATCCCCCGTCACTACTTGCTTCAAAAATGGTGTCTCCTCGTTGTGTTTATAGAGCGAGTCGCAAATGGAAATGCGATCCATCAGATTTTTCTCCGTTAAATCGTAGGGAACTCATACATCAAAACGGTTTATGTAGCCAAGCTTCACAAAATGCTCGTGGATGGTGGATTTTGACATATTTAACATTTCTGCTAATTTACGTGTCGTATAGCGTGGATTATTCTCGATCAGTATTTTAATCTAATCTTCATCCGTGGTGGAGGGCTTACCCGGGCGTTCTTGATCTTTAAAGTTGAAATCACCAGCTTTAAACCTAGCAAACCACTTCCGCACAGTTCTTTCAGTTACAGCACCTTCGTCATAAACAACATATCTTGTTTGTCGCTTGTGTGGCATTTTTGCCTTTCCGGTAAAAGAAAAGCATTAAATGCCTAAAATGCACTTTGTTTTCTTCCATATTCAAAGGCGTATAAAACTGACAAAAATTAACGTATCGTAACTAAATTTTTTTTCCAAATATGCCTGAAGTACCGTCTTTTACGATATGTACGCATGTTATTTGTTTTCAATCGTTCTGATATATTCAGACCTGTCCTTACGCCACCTACCAAAAATCGGCACGAACTTTCCGGACAACCCAATACATATATGTATGTTGTAATTGTTACGTCTAGCCCGGAGTAAATTATAAAATTAAGAATTAAGAATTTAAATGAACGGAATATGAATGGGCTCGGAAGGATGGAACAGCTGCTCTCTCGAAAGTTAAGAATTGAACCCTCGAGTCGAAGCGCACTGATATGTCTTGGTACTGGATCAGCGATAAGAGAACGCTATAACACCGCTTCATAGACATGAGTTCATCGATCATTTTTAGATCAAGAATTTATTTCCTTTTGCCAAGGACAGGACCTTGTGCGATCAATAGGATGTTAGAGAATGAGGGTTAAAAAAAATAAAAAAAGAAATAAAATCTAAATTAAATTTTTAATAAGCTTGCTGATATACATGATTAACGAAGCAAGAGAAAATAGTGTGTAGAGAATGATGTGCATGTGTGTTATTGTGGTGTTACAATGATGCGGAGACCATCAGATAGGATTTCTACAAGGGGGAGTGTACCAGGTGTATGCATAAGTTTTTTCCGGTTTAACTAAGAGATGTCGCCAGCGAAAAGTACGCAGCGTATTAATTTGACACATACATCATTTTGTTCGTCTGACATTTAAAACTACAAACACACACAAGTTGAATCCGCCAAAACCTAGCGTCTTTGTTTTATCGTTCAGTGATCATGTCGAGTTTTGTGCCTGAAAAAGAACATTTGCGGCACGCATTGCTTTTTTTATTTAATCAAAAGAAAAAGGCTGTTGAAAGTCATCGTTTGCTGGTAGAAACATATAGTGAACACGCTCCATCGATTAGAACATGTGAGACATGGTTTCGACAATTTAAAAGTGGTGATTTCAATGTGAAAGACAGTGAGCGCTCTGGTAGATCACAAAAATGCGAAGACGAGCAATTGCAGGAGTTATTGGATGATGACCCAACTCAAACTCAACGGCAAGTAGCAGAAGCATTACATGTATCACAAGAAACAATCAGCAGATGTTTACGAGCAATGGGAAAGATCAATAAACTCGGTAAATGGGTCCCACACGATTTGAATGAACGTCAAATGGAAAATCGCAAAGTCACTTGTGAAATGCTGCTTCAACGCCACGAAAGGAAATCATTTTTGTATCGAATTGTGACGGGTGACGAAAAATGGATTTATTTTGAAAACCCGAAGCGGAAAAAATCGTGGCTTTCACCTGGCGAAGCCGGTCCATCAACACCAAGGCCAAATCGCTTCGGCAAGAAGACCATGCTCTGTGTCTGGTGGGACCAGAGCGGTATTGTGTATTATGAACTCTTGAAGCCCGGCGAAACCGTTAATACACAACGCTATCGCCAACAAATGATTAATTTAAACCACGCATTAATCGAGAGACGACCGGAATGGGCCAGAAGACATGGCAAAGTGATTTTGTTACACGACAATGCGCCGTCTCACACAGCAAAACCAGTGAAAGACACCTTGAAATCGCTTGGATGGGACATCCTTCCGCACCCGCCGTACTCCCCAGACCTGGCGCCATCTGACTATCACCTCTTCTCATCAATGGGACACGCGCTCGCAGAGCAGCACTTCAGCAATTTCGAGGAAGTTGGAAAATAGCTCGACGAATGGTTTGCCGCAAAAGACAAGCAGTTTTTCTGGTATGGTATTCATAAATTACTTGAAAGATGGGCGAAATGTGTAAAAGCCGATGGCCAATATTTTGAATAAAAAAGAAATTAATTTCCCTTGAAAATTACGTGTCTTTTTTTACTAAAAAACCGGAAAAAACTTATGCATACACCTGGTAAATGTTAGAATTTAATGTATTGATACATTCTACTCGGTGCTACAATATTTATTTCTGAATAATTTTAGGTTAAAAGAAACGATAATTTGGCATGATTAAAACGATAAGGTTAATAACGAATACGTAAGTGTGAACAATACTGATAGTGGAGAGTTAAGGAAGGGAATAGCTCCGGTTTTTTTCAGAAGGAGGGATTGTTAAATCGAACAAATCGCAAAAATCCTCTTCAAGATCGGGAAAAAGGGGATCTCCGTTATCGAAAATAGAAGACCGGGGAATAAAGCTTGGAAATCGATGACAGATTCGGGCTCAGAATGATGTACAGGGGAATAGTTCGCTTCAAGGACATAGATTAAGCGGTCTATTGGGTCAGTAGGTAAATTGGGAAAAAATTGGGAGAATAATTCGGAGGGAGCTTCAGAAGCAGAAATGATCGAAGTTGGTTGCGATGGTTCGGGGGGCAAATAGGAAATCAATTGTGAAGATAGGTGGAGGAGGGATTCGGGAGCGAAAATAGATGAAGTCGACTGTGATGGTTCGAATGATTCTCTTAAAACTTGTTTCGATTTCTTATTCTTGGTCTTGAGTATCCATCGATTTTGGCTGCTCCGGCGAATTCATTTCAAAGAGCGATTAGGCTGTTGAGAACCTGATTGATTCACTGCGAAGGAAAAAGATAAATAAATGAAGAGAGATATTAATAGATGAAAGGAGGAAAGAAGAACAAACAACCGGGAGCCTTCAAGGTCTGCTACGATATTCGGAGACTCGAGCGGCTCTTCTAGATTGGAGAGAGAAAGAAAGAAAGAGGAAAAGAGTTAAGAGAAAAGTAGGTTTAAGTAAAATGGAGAGAGAAAATGAAGTGAAGAATCCGAAAAATTCAATTGAGATCAAAACAATTGAGATTAATAAATAACGAAAGACTTATCGTTGGTTGACTGGGATTGAGATTGTTGAAGAAGGTAGTCTCAATTTTTTTCTGAGTGGTTTGACTTAGGTTCACTGATTCTAAGTTATAATTTCAAAGGTAGATTGGAATGGAAGAATGATGTGAGTCAGATGAAAGGCTAAAGGATAGTGCTTAATGTAGAATGCCGAATGAAGAAGAAAATGCGGGTGACTGCTGAGAATGAAGTAGGGGAAGTCCGATGGAAAAGTGAAGCCCTCGCAGTCCAAGGGATTCCATTTATATAGGTTGGTCAAGATCTGATTCTTGGGGAGGAATATTAGTACCAGGAATCTGAGGTAGCTGGGCAGAAGCTAGACAAGATGTTTACATTAGATGTCATCTCTCGCTCGTGCCCGTTGTATGCTTATGTCTGGTACTCAGACTTGCAATAGATCCAAGTTAAAAATTTATAATGTCAAGAAAAATTCTTTGCGAATCTCTTTATAATTAAATAAAAATTGTTATAATATACTTAAATAGTTGGAGCAGTTACAATTCTTTCCTCTTGTTTCGTGAATTTATATCTTATTACTAGAAGAGCTAAAATCAATACTCTTACATAAGAGAAAAGCATTATTATTAATAACGCTTTTAGGGAAAGAAAAGAATCGAAAATCACTGGACATAATGTATATATATATGTGTATATATGACATGTATATATATATATATATATATATATATATATATATATATATGTATATATATTGTATTGTTTAACGTGTTATAAACGTTGTTATAAACAAGTTATTATAAATATCATTACATAACTCAGTAATCAAAAGGATAAGATAAGTAGGGAATCCAGATTCGATCCCTAGCTGAGGTAATATTTTTCGCAAAAATAATAATTACAAATTTGTTAAGGCGGTGTCCAGACTTTTTCAAATTAATTAAAAGTAAAAAGAGCAAAAAAACTGTAAGCCGAATTTTATTGCTGAGATGTGTGTTTATTCAAAAAGGTTCCTAATTTCGACCTCAAACGTTTCGACTTCATTTAGGTCATCCTCAGTGATCTAATGAATATAAAATCAAAATCAAATGGAGAAAACATAATTAAAAATAATTTTTATAGTCAGTGGTATATAAAATGATGATAACAATAATAATAAAATCATAATAATAAAATCGTATTTAAAAAAAAAGTATTAGAATTTACTGAAGTACAATTAACAAGTAAGTTCGATATATCAGGGCAATGGGTTGTTATTTATGAAAATAAAATAAAAATAAAATCTTTAGTTGTCAGTGTGTATAGCAGGCAGTGTATCGTTGTCAAGTTGGAACATTAAGCTTGTATAATATTTATTCGCTCATTGTCCGAATGTATTGAAAAACGTAAGTATGTCAATGTAAAAACAATAAAAACTCTAAAATCTCTCGTTGTAAAGAGCATGATAGGCGTTGTGAAGGAACAAACATGTCAGTGCATGACGCAAAAACGTAAGAATATGTCTCAGTGCAATCTTAGGGTATTAATCAGATAGTGGTCAGTTAAAAGAGATAAATTATAAGAGAAGTAAGTCGAGTCATATCAATTTGAATAGAAACGAAAAAATACGTTGTCAAAAAATTCTATACAAAAATATAAACGCAACAGAACTTATAAGCAAATTTTTGGCACATGTGCTCTTCACTATCTTCAATAATCGCCATCACATTGTATTGCAGTACATCGAGGAGACTATGATGAACCGTATCCCTGCCCCCCCCCTTCCCATTCTATGTCAGATACGTGGATGATATCTTATTAGCGGTGAAGCTACTCAACGACATATGTAGAATCTTTAACTTTTTTCATGAGAGGTTACAATTTACGATAAAGAAGAGCAGAGGCGAACGTATTAACTTCCTTAATGTCATGGTGATTTTGGGCGGTAGAGGTTCGATCTATACAGAAAATCCACCTTTTCTGGTAGATATTTCAATTTCTATTCCAATCATCCAATAGAACATAAAAGAGGTATTATTATTGGAATGTTTAGCACGATTGTCTATTTGTCAGACCCTCAATTCCATCTTAAGGATTTGAGGGAGATGATTGACATCTTGTTGATCAATAACTATCTATTTACAAAACTACCTATTAAATTTTATTTTCTCGACGATCAACAACAGAATCTCACGCATTTCTCGTAACGGTCTAAAAAATGACTACACAACAGACGAGAGTGCAAATCAAAAAAGATTTTTTACCGTTTCTTTTGTTGAAGATACCTCTGATAAATTTAAAAAGATAAATTTAAAAAGATAACTAAGATGTTTGATATGAAGATTCAACTGTACTCAACCGTTAACTCCCTTGAGAAGTTCATTAAGAAAGGATTAGATTGATAACTCATCATGATATGATGTGGTATATAAAATACAATGTTAAGATTGCGAAGCCACTTATGTTGGCCAGACTAAGCGATAGTTGCACAGGGATCAATGAACACATTAATGATATCAAAAAAAGGAATGGTTTTCTCGGTTATTTCGAACCATAGCCTAGTTAACAATTACAAATTTGATTGGAAGAAGTGACAAACTACAACGCGTTCTTCTTCTTGATTTGAAGAATGTTCGCATTCTAGACGTAGAACTGACGTACGGAAAAAGATTAGTGTATGAAATGATACACATCAAAAACAGACGTATGATTTGAAATAAGCAAAGTGACACGGAATCCTTGCCGAACTGTTATCTACCTGAATTTACTTTTCCCTATCTAATTAAAAAAAAATGTTACCTAATATTTGCTCCTTCGAAATGAACTGAAATCTTCCTTTCTATGTTTTTTTCGCATCATTAAAAACAATAGAGAAATATCTCTCTAAATAATCGACAAAAGACATACTATATGGATATTCTATTACAAAAGTTACAATCTTTTTAATATATTTATTTTTCTATTAGTGAGGATAGTATAATTATTGAGTAGTACATATTTTCATTTTATTTATTGAATTAATGCGTATCATTTTATACATTTATGTTAATTGCATATGTATTCTTTCTTCAAGAAAATAAGTTCATTTTTTCTAGTTTGCTGATAACAAGATGGATTTTGATATATCTTTCAGCATGTTAATTGTTATCCTTTAACATTTGTTTACGTCGAAGCTTTGATTAGTGGCGTAGAAAGTTCTCATCCAAAACTTTGCCGAACTGTACAAAAGATTACTGATGAAATGCTGGTTGATTTCTCGCGACTGACTTTTCTCCACTGAGAAATTTGTTTACGACGTAATATTGTGGACATCTGTCTTAAAAGAGACATTGAAAATATAAAATTTCTTGTTTAATGTGAAATAGAACTCTAAGTTTCTATTTTTTAATAATAATATATCATTTACGTGCTATTACAAATAAGTATTATTTAAAATAACATATATGTATAAAAGTTTGAAAAAGTAGTTTTTTACAATATATAAGATGTTCTGTCTATCAGACAAGATAAGCTTGTTAACTATGTGTTATAAAAAAATTTATTACATACAAAAGTTACAAAGTTTAAGAAGATCATTACGAAGTATATACTTATATACTTTATAAATAGAGGTATTTCGGAGATTTAAAGAGCAACTTTATTTTTTTTTTATGGAAACCATATATTTTTGAATACACTTATGTGTAATAATTTATAATGCATAATTTAAAATAATTTAAAGAGATATCCTTTATAAGTAATATGTTGTATATAATAAGTTAGTATTGCAAGCTGGTTTAAATTTGAAACGTTCCTGAGAGCGATTTTTATAAGTACATTTGTTTTACTTCTACTCTCATACAGAGTAATTCTTAAATGCCAGACATAAAATAAAAAATATTTCGAATCTATATGTATATTCTTTGGAAGACAGTCTTGTACTAGAAAAAAATAGCCTTAGAATTATTCAAAAAATTTGCTATAAAAATGATTTGTTTCTTTTTCATTATTTTCACAAAATAACTTCTAACTGTCAGACACAAAATAAAAAATATTCCGATCATATACATCCATCGGAAGGCAGCATTATGCTGGAAAAATCACTCTTAGAATCACTCAGAAAGTTCTTGTTATTGTTTTTTGACAGATAGAAATGTTTTTCAGTTTATATATGGCTCAGATATTATTCCGTGCAAAAGTGCAACAAATCGTGGCTGTGTAACTTACTGGCAGTACTGTCAGCATGACGTCATTATAGTGTGCTATGCAAGCGTTCCGTTTTTACTAGTTTATTATCGCTGTACTGTGAAATTGTGGAAACGGAATGGGATTGAACAATGCATACAACACTGCGTACAACTGCATGTCATATAATAATATAAGAAAATGAAAAAAATTTTTATAATTAATAATATTGCATATATAATGGAATCAAGTAGCGGTGAATCTGATAGTGACTTTGATGCAATGGAGGAAATGTTAATAATATTAATATTTATAATAATATTAACTAGTTTATTAATTAATTTATAATAATAATATTATTTATAATAATATTAACATAATAATATTAACATTTCCTAATAAAGAAAAGTAGATCTAGAATTCTATACCTAAAATACGTTATAGAAGATGTAATATCTCGATATATAAACAAAAAATTTAAAACTTACTTTCAGTATATTTTTATAATCTTTTATTCTTTGTAGATACGATTTGTTATACGATGTTTCTGTAATTTTATTAAAATATTTGTTTTAATATTAAAATATTTATTTTAGATTATATCGGAATACATTTTTTTTTATATTGGAATTAATAGGGCCAATCTTAGAAAGGGATGGAAAATCAGGTAGATGCACGATCTCTCCTCAAAAGCAATTAAAGCAATAATTTCGTATATAATAATGTTTATACAAACTTAGCGTATAGCGCGAATGATCGAATCTGCTATAATATAAGTATTAAGTTTTATTTTTATCTCGCAATGCTTTTTGTGCGTTTTCTTTATTTATTATTATTTTATATTGAATATTTGTTTCTGCATCGAGTAGGATTAATCTTCTTTCTCGAACGTCGCCATTTTGTACTGTGACTGCTGTGTCTTTTTAACTACAATAGCCGCAGCAGGAAGTGACGACAAAATTTATGACGTCATTATTCTATCGTAGCTATCGCAGCACACTGGAATGAATTTCGGAACGGCATTACAGTACTGCCAGTACTGGCAGTGAGTTACGGAATGCAGCCCGTGATTACAGCAGAGAGAATTTTTTGAACGATTCTAAGGGTGGTTTTTTCAGCATGGTTTTTTCTGATGGGTATATATTCGATCGAAATATTTTTTATTTTATGTTTAGCAATTTAGAATTACTTAGTGCAAAAGTAGATATGAAACAAATGTTTCTTTTTAAATTGCAGAAATGTGTTAAACTTTATTCATTTTTACAAAAGGATTACATAATTATAATATTCATTCATATATAACATTGTTGTAGATATTTTTTTATAATTACCATATTCTAAAAGAAATAATATATTTTCATTATTTAATATAATTGCTTTAGTTATTCTAGACTTAAAAATATTGGAACACAATTATCAAAAAGTCAGTAATTTATAAATATTTTAACTTGTATATTCTGATATAAAGCAAAAAATATCTCAAAAACCATTCATTTTTCAATAACCATATTTTACTTTTATGCACAAATTAATGAAATAAATCGATTGGTGTAAAGAAAGCATATAGTTGTTTTCTAAAAAAGCTATGTGTTTGCATATTGTTAATTGCATTTTTTTTAAATATGTAGCTACACATTTTTTTTATAATAATTGGTTTATCTCGATATTCTGTACATAAAAGTATTTAGATATGGTTATAAAAAATTATTTACGAGATATTTTTTTACTTATATTTTATTATGTCAAAATAACTATTATGCCAGAATAAAGTATAAAAATATCTCGAAAATTATGTTTATTAACTGTACTTTAATACATTATATCCCAAATAAGAAGGGAGGGTATGCGTCACGGCGGAGGCCGACCACGAACCAGTCGTGAAAACTCGTAATTGTTTTGCGAAAAAATACCACCTCAGCCAGGAATCGAACCTGGATCTCCTGCTTACCGGGCAGGCATCTTACCCTCTCGACTACCGAAGCATGTGATGATATTTATCGCAAATAACGTGTTTAGAATAACACGTATAAACAATACAATAAATACAATAATACAATGATCAACAATACAATGATACACATATATATACACATATTAACAGGAATCATGTTATGTAACAAAAAATTTTTTTTTTTATTTGATATGTCTTTGATAGATGTCCTTCGTGTGAAGTTGTACGTATTGATTAATAAAAAAGAAGATATAACATGTGTCACATATAATAGTAAGTAATATTGTAATAATATAATATATAATACATTGAAAAAATAGAATAAGAAATAGAAATAGAAATAGAATTAGATTTTTACAACAAATTATTGACAACAAATGTATTATATTTTTACAAAACTCATTCTTATATAAATACATATAAAAAATTTACAATATAACTAATATATATATATATATATATATATATATATATATATAACAATAAATAAAAATAATGTTATTATATTAGTTATACTTTTTTTATTAATTTAAAAATGAAAATAGAATCATAACTAATTAATTTTAATATTATCAATTACCATAAAATATTTATATTATATTTATTTATTTTTATTTATTTTTATTTATATTTATTTTATTTATTTTATTTATTTTATTTTATTTTATTTATATTTATATTTATATTTTTATTTATATTTTTATTTATAATAAAATTATATTTATTTATATTTATTAATAATTAAATTATTAACATTTATTTATATTTATTAATAATTAAATTATTAACATTTATTGATAATTATTAACAAATTATTACATAATTAACATATAACATATAACATATATAACATATATAACATAAGTAACATAAATTTAATAAAAATTTGTTGCTCCTCTTCCTCTCTTTTCCCCTTTTCTTTCTTCCTCTTCTTCCTCTTCTTCCTCTTCTTCCTCTTCTTCCTCTTCTTCCTCTGCCGCAATAAATAGGGGCAATGGAGAGTTGATATAAAAATCTTATAAAATTTTTCTGCTGCCTTCGTATGCAGGCTCGTCTTCCTTTAGACCTTCTTTCTGCAAAATAAAATAAAATATTTAATTATATCTTATAAAACAATATATTTATTATATTAGACAAAGGGGGGAAGGGGGAGAAAGGAGGAGGGGGAAGAGAGGGGAGGGGGAGAGAGGGGGGAGAGAGAGAGAGAGAGAGAGAGAGAGAGAGAGAGAGAGAGAGAGAGAGAGAGAGAGAGAGAGAGAGAGAGAGAGAGAGAGAGAGAGAGAGAGAGAGAGAGAGAGAGAGGAAAAGTAAGAGCGAGAGAATATGAAAAATTGAGAGAGTGCGAGAGAGCATTATCTTCGACGGGAGTGACAGCAGGAGCGATGGCAGGAGCGGGCGGCAGGCGAGTGCAGGGACAGCGGCAGGGATGGCGGCAGGCGGCAGGAGCGGAGGCAAGAGCAGAAGCAGTAATAGTGGGATTGGCGGTGGTGGCAGCTGGATTAGCGACGGTGGTAGCAAGAGCAGCGGCGGCGGCAAAACTGTAATCCGCTGCCTTCGCCGCAGCAATTAACAAAGCAATTTTCGAACTCCATGCCGAAATCTATCTCCATCTGTAAATTTGAATAATATTTATTAGATATATATAATATATAATAAATATATATAAATAATATTAAAAAATATTAAGAATTAATAAAAATAATAAAAATAATTAAATAATATTAAGAAATATTATCTTACCTCCGTTTGTTGCTCGGTCATTTTTTAAATAAACAAATATATCACTATGGTTTCTGTTGTCACTGTCATTTGTACTGTCTTACAACATTAGTATTACTAATGTTGCATTACTATGTTCACTATCCGAGATTTGTTCTTTTTTTCTTGCATTAAAAACATTTTTATGGAAGAGTGCAAGAGTATAAGAGTATTTAATGAGATTAAATTAAAAAATCTTTCGATTTAATTCATACATTTAAATCATACAAGAAATCTATTTTATTTTGAAAATATGTGATATTTAAACTAAAATTGACACCAATTTTTAATCTAATATATAAAATTACCATATAATGAAATTACTATTACTATTATAATGAAATTACATTACCACTATAATGAAATAAACTAACTTTTAATCTCATTAAATAAATCAAACCTTACGACAGTGAAACTATACAAGAAATTTATGTATGTGTTTATAAAAAAAATTTTTATATCAAAAAATAAATAAATTTTTAATAGGTACAAAAATGTAATATCAAAAAATGGCGCCAACTTATAATCCAATAAACTTATAATCCAATAAAATAAAAAGAAATAATCTTATAAGGGTGAAAGATAATAATATTGTTACGTCCGGAGGACTTCACGAATTCTTCTCTTTCGGAAAGAGAAAAACAACGGCTGCAATAAACGAAGCGCTTTGAACGATCAAAGGAAATCCTAAATAAACAAAATTTCCTCTCGAGATACGTCTCACTATCAAAAAAAATTGGGATAAACAACTTTGTCGGCACCGACAAGTTATGACCTACCAATAAAAATGAAACATTAACAAAAAGCAAATTCCTAACGGATAAGAAACGCTTCGGATCGTTCGAGGGTGACACCCCCCAAATTGGTGGGGAAACTATGCTTCAATCAAGAAGAAACGGATTAGCGGCCGCTGGCGGCCACACCAATGAAAATTGAGGGTGTGGAACGCCGGAAAAAATTTTTATTAACTAATTCTACCATTCGCTGAAAAATCTGGAAATATAAAAACAACCACAATTCAGAACACCGCTCCCTCCTTCCTCTATATTCACAATTTTCCCTAAACTATCATTCGACAAACCAACACGAAAATCCATCACGCCCTCAGATATTCCCCACCCCCTCCGGAACCCTTTGAAAACCGCACTTGGAGCGATCGCTCTCTTCTTCCGCCACAGCGACGCATATACCAGGTCGTGCTATCCAAACTATTAGAATCTGTGCGCGACTTTATTTCGAGATCTAGGCTGGCAATTCGATTCCTCGACCATCACCAACGATCGCTGCAACAAGAGTAAGTCTTAGTCTATCAATTTTTTTTATTCGTGGTAACTGGCAGTTTGGTTCGCGACTTCTCATTATTTTACTAAACACTCCAACATTCCAAATTGGCAAGCCGCCGATTAACTCGGTGAAGCTGCCTTCCCGATTTTTCACTCCAACTTGGCAAGCCGCCGATTAACTCGGTGAAGCTGCTCCTCACCCGATTCCATGAAATTATATTCCACTACTCCTAAGCTGGCAAGCCGCCGATTAACTCGGTGAAGCTGCCTCACCCGATTCCTCAATTTCTCTCTCATTCCCTATTTTTTATATAGTGAACCAAACAAATGCCATCCGAAACGGGCGAACAAAGCGCTTTGCGACACCGCCGGGAAAAGCTACCAAGCGGATTCGTCGCGAAAACCACCCATGCTGAAGCACTCGCGGAGCGGTTAATAGAAGTAGAGCCGGACTTGCCAACATCTCGCTCCATCAATACGCCTCCCGCCCCGCTCCGCGGCCGAATTTGAAAGGCAGTGTACTCCGGAGAATTTCGACATAGAAAAATTCTTTAACCTCGTCCGTCAATTTCCTCGCTGTCCCACCCATCCACCTCCTGGCACTTTCTTTATCCCACGCAAATTTAAACCTGAGCAAACAATTCTGGGACCAAATATCACAGCATGAAGTAACCGATACCGTACCCATGTACATTTCCTGACCCTCTTCCCCTACCGTCCCCATCAAAGCCTTCCGCACCGCACACCCTAATCCTCCTCCGCACCTGCAACCCGATCCCGTGGACATGTTCGCGATTACCAATTTTTTGCCCCAACTGGAAAATTTGGGCATATAATTCCGGATTTTTCTTGTCCGCGATTATTTTCGTATAATCTTTTTTTGTGTATAATTTTCTTTGTAACGACCATCTTTTGTATCTCACGTTTCTTTTTAATGTACCGAAAATTGTAAATCATTTTTTTTTTATTTATTATTAAATTTTATCATTCTATCAAAAATTCGGTCTTAAATTTTTTTTCTCTTTCCTAAACTTGACCCCGCGCCGTTCCCGTCCCCGAGGGATCGCACTAGGGTCCATCCCTGGTCAAAGAGATCTTCGGTTCTCTGACCTAAAACGGACCACCGATAGCGCGGGTGCAGGCAAGGGTAATAACGTCGCTGACGCTGACCCGCTCCCTGCCCCCTTAACGCGCGTTCGACTCGCGGATCGACATCACGACGTCGTTCCGCGAGAACGGGAGAGGTTCCGTGCGTCCACCTGAGTTCTCCTTGTCCTGACGAGAGATATTATCTCTCGTCCAGAACACGGACGTAACAATATTGTACTTACATTTAACGGTTAGATATCAAAATTAGCACGAACTTAAAGTCAATAATTATAATTTTATATTATAAAAATGATGACGTTCAAAACACCCTCGCGAAAATGACCACAATGTTATATTTGCGTTGATTCGAAATACAGTATAAAATGTCAAAATTGTAATAAATTTATAAGAATTATAGGAATTATACGAAAAAAATATTTATTTTATGTATCGATATAAAAAATTGAAAAGAAATAAAGTATATTTTGTTCAAAATATAATAAAAACTACATTATTCAGTGGTCTTTAATACCTCTGGAATATTTCGAACTCAATAATTAATATCTATTAGAAAATCTCCCTGTAATAATAATCCTTTAACATGTATTATATTATATTATGAAAAATATTTATATATGGATAAATAATGATATCGTCTTTCACGCAAGAATAAACACAAGTATATATATATGTGTGTGTGTGTGTGTGTGTGTGTGTGTGTGTGTGTGTGTGTGTGTGTGTGTGTGTGTGTGTGTGTGTGTGTATGGTGTGTGGTGTGTGTGTGGTGTGTGTGGTGTGTGTGTGTGTGTGTGTGTGTGTGTGTGTGTGTGTGTGTGTGTGTGTGTGTGTGTGTGTGTGTGTGTGTGTGTGTGTGTGTGTGTGTGTGTGTGTGTGTGTGTGTGTGTGTATGTAAACCGAGTATATTAAGAAATAACTTGAATAAGAAAACGTGCTTTACTCGGCGAGGCAGAATCTTTGCGCCTAATATTAAATCTAGTAACTTCATATAATATAATATCATAATATCAATTGAATACATTAACAGAAACATTCAAAATATCAATCATTCAAAGTATAAATCGTAAATATACAAAGTATAATTGATAATGTGTAGAAAGTAACAAACAGTGCAATAACAGGTTAAAAAATATATTTAAAAAGATTTATATCTATTTAAAATAAAGATATAAATATATACATATAAAGATATATATATATATATATATATATATATTTTATAGGCACGTAGTTAGAGATATAATTTGAGTTTTAATTCGTTTAAAGATATAAATTTAAAAAGTATGTTCTACTTCAAATCAATTAAATCATTATTTTTTACTTTTACAGATTTTTTTACAAGCAATTAACCAAATATAAATATAAGCCACAAGCCAAGTTAAGTAGCAGTAAAGTTTAATCTGCATAAGTAATATATCATATTATAATGATTTTTTTATTAAAAAAATAAAAAAAGTTGCACATGTAATGTGCAAAAGAAAATTTATGTTAAAAAATTAGATGCTCCGGCATATGTGATTTTAAATAAATAAATAAATAAATCGAACTTATTCCATTTGTTAGAAATTCGAATTTAAATGCAGAACGATCTGTTAACCAGCAAGAATAAACTTATGTTAAAAAAGATGCTCCGACATATGTGGTATTAAATTATTCCTTTTGTTATTTTAAGATATCAAGTCGCCAAATCAGATGCTCGTTTTGTTTGGCAGAAATTCTAAGAGTTTACTCTAGCTGATGACAGATTAACCGGCATATAAGTTTGAATTTTTGTTAAACGGAAGAAGTACTTGACTCAACGATTAGATATTTGAAATAAACTTAAAAAAAAAATAATTTAATGTTACATATGCCAGAGTACTTAGTTTTTAACATAAGTTTATTCTTGATGATCGACAGGTCGGCATATAAATTAAAATATTTTATATATTCATATTTTCAAATTTTTACTAAATCTAGAAAGCACCTAATTCGGCAATTTGATATTTTAATTTTAAAATAACGCTATAAAATAAAGAAATAATTTAATATTACACACAAAGTGTTACGTATCTTTTTATTTCAATTACAGAATCTTCTAACCCATATAATAGTAGCTTTAATTCTTTTTAAAAAATAATAATATAAATTTGTCTAACTCAATTCAAACAATATGTTTCCAATTCAAGTGATAATAGTTTTCATTTTATCTTAATACATATGTGTATATAACAATTTTCTTTTTTTATTTAATAATACATTTTGCTTATTGTGTAAAACCAAAGTGATACGTATTTTTTTATTTTTATTGAAAAGTCTTCTATCCCAAGTGATAATAGCTTTAATTTTCTTTAAAAAATAATATAATATAATATTTGCATTGTTTAACCCAATTTTATAATTATTTAATAATACATTTCGCTTATTGTAGTTTTTTAAATCTACTGCACACTGTCTGTCTGTAAAAAGCATTATTTTACATCATTTGAAAAATTTGTTGTAAGTATATATATACAATATATATATATATATATATATACCAGGTATATGTATAAGTTTTTTCCGGTTTAACTAAGAGATGTCGCCAGCGAAAAGTACGCAGCGTATTAATTTGACACATACATCATTTTGTTCGTCTGACATTTAAAACTACAAACACACACAAGTTGAATCCGCCAAAACCTAGCGTCTTTGTTTTATCGTTCAGTGATCATGTCGAGTTTTGTGCCTGAAAAAGAACATTTGCGGCACGCATTGCTTTTTTTATTTAATCAAAAGAAAAAGGCTGTTGAAAGTCATCGTTTGCTGGTAGAAACATATAGTGAACACGTCTATCAGATTAGAACAGTGAGAGATGATGGTTTCGACAATTTAAAAGTGGTGATTTCAATGTGAAAGACAGTGAGCGCTCTGGTAGATCACAAAAATGCGAAGACGAGCAATTGCAGGAGTTATTGGATGATGACCCAACTCAAACTTGACTGGAGTAAGTAGCAGAAGCATTACATGTATCACAAGAAACAATCAGCAGACGTTTACGAGCAATGGGAAAGATCAATAAACTCGGTAAATGGTCCCACACGATTTGAATGAACGTCAAATGGAAAATCGCAAGTCACTTGTGAAATATTTCCAACGCCACGAAAGGAAATCATTTTTGTATCGAATGAGACGGTGACGAAAAATGGATTTATTTTGAAAACCCGAAAGTGAAAAAATCGTGGCTTTCACCGGCAGCTTCGGTCCATCAACACCAAGGCCAAATCGCTTCGGCAAGAAGACCATGCTCTGTGTCTGGTGGGACCAGAGCAATGGTATTATGTATTATGAACTCTTGAAGCCCGGCGAAACCAAGTAATACACAACGCTATCGCCAACAAACGATTAATTTAAACCACGCATTAATCGAGAGACGACCGAAATTGGGCCAGAAGACATGGCAGCGATTTTGTTACATGACAATGCGCCGTCTCACACAGCAAAACCAGTGAAAGACACCTTGAAATCGCTTGGATGGGACATCCTTTCCGCACCCGCCGTACTCCCAGACCTGGCGCCATCTGACTATCACCTCTTCGCATCAATGGGACACGCGCTCGCAGAGCAGCACTTCAGCAATTTCGAGGAAGTTGGAAAATGGCTCGACGAATGGTTTGCCGCAAAAGACAAGCAGTTTTTCTGGTATGGTATTCATAAATTACTTGAAAGATGGGCGAAATGTGTAGAAGCCGATGGCCAATATTTTGAATAAAAAAGAAATTAATTTCCCTTGAAAATTACGTGTCTTTTTTTACTAAAAAACCGGAAAAAACTTATGCATACACCTGGTATATATATATATATATATATATATATATATATATATATATATATACTATATATACGAGGGCAGTCTGAAAAGTTTTGAACCTTAACATGAAGATGACATTACTCGTCAAAACTATTCTAGTACTACAATAGTATATGCTTTGAAAGACTTTTGTGAAAATTTCAGCCATTTTGGACGCTCAGTTGTTGTTTGACAGTCGTTTGTGTCAGTCGATGTCAGTGTTTTTGTAAAAATGGAAAAAATTGAATATCGTGCCATGATTAAATTCTTACATTTGAAAGGTAATATGCCTGCGCAAATTTAAATCGAGTTGGACGCTGTTTTACGGGGATTGCCCCATCATTTGCCACCGTAAAAAGATGGGCAGCTGAATTTAAACGTGATCGTACCAGCTTGGCTGATGATGAGCGTTCGGGACGGCCAAAAACTGCGACCACCGCTGATAACATCGAAAATGTTCACTAAATGGTACTGGACGACCATCGAATCAAGGTTAGAGAGATAGCAGAGGCTATGGGCATATCGAAAGAACGCGTTTGTCATATATTGACTGAAGAATTGGATATGTGCAAGCTATCCGCGCGTTGGGTGCCGCGCTTGCTCATTTTGGACCAAAAACGAATTCGAATGAACATTTCCAAGGTCCTGTTGGAGCGATTCAAGCAAAACGAGTCAGATTTTTTGCGTCGATTCATAACTGTATATAAAACTTCGATTCACCACTACACTCCAGAGACAAAAGAATAGTCAAAACAGTGGACTGCAAAGGGTCAACCTGCTCCGAAAAAGATGAAGACGGTTCCATCAACTGGGAAGGTAATGGCGACTGTTTTTTGGGATAATCACGGAATTGTGTGTATCGACTATCTTGAAAAAGATAAAACAATAACGGGAGCGTATTCCAATATTCGCATATTAACTGCTAGTATTAAAAATAATATGTGTTACCCCTTACAGAAAATAAGTGAAAAAAATAAAAAAAATGAAATAAAAATAAGAGAAAGTAATGAAACATTTTTTATCTCGTATCATTGCATGTTTTTAAAACTGATCACCCATCCATTTGGAAATCCTGCTCGATGTCACTTAATCTCGGTATTGGGATGAAACCTGCTACTAAAATGACCAAATAAGTTACAGGATCTCTGCTTAAAATATGATCTGATTAATGAATGTTACTATATTATATAAATAGTCTTAATTTTAAAATCTCGATTGCACATGTAATTCTTATAGATTTAATTACATATATAGAGCCGTGAATCTATATTATGTTTAATAAGAATTATTATTCTTATAAAAATATTTATAAATTGTTGTTTATATATTTTATTTACTTGTTAATGAATTTGTTAATAACTGTATTAAATATAGGAAATATTTTTCTTATTTAGTTATATTATAGTTATAGTTAAATTAAAATTATAATTATATTAAGAAAGATAATTAACAATGTTATTTTATTATTCATTTATTAAAAATGACTTAAAAATGACGATATATTTATGACGATAATATTTCATGACAAATGTTACATTTATTTTTATCATTATTTAGTACACTGACGTCGAATGACGAGAAATGACCTCAAATCATCATCATAATGACGTCATCTTGTTACTTGGGTGTGTGTGTGTGTGTGTGTGTGTGTGTGTGTGTGTGTGTGTGTGATGTGTTTGTGGTGTGTGTGTGTGTGTGTGTGATGTGTTTGTGGTGTGTGTGATGTGTGTGTGTGTGTGTGTGTGTGTGTGTGTGTGTGTGTGTGTGTGTGTGTGTGTGTGTGTGTGTGTGTGTGTGTGTGTGTGTGTGTGTGTGTGTGTGTGTGTGTGTGTGTGTGTGTGTGTGTGTGTGTGTGTGTGTGTGTGTGTGTGTGTGTGTGTGTGTGTATGTATAATTAGATATAATTATACATTTTTAAATACAATTAGATCAAGTTTTTATTTTTGTGGTTAATATGAAAAATTAATATATTTTTATAATTTTATAATTTTATAATTTTTATATTTATAATACCTGTATTTATATGAACAATCTCACATATAAAATATTAAGTTTTTCATAGAATAAATGAAATAAATCAGTGTTAATTAAACTTAAAATTTTCCTTAAGGATCCTTTATCCTTTATATTTGATTGAAATTATATGTTCGTAAATTGTGTATATTATTATATGATATATGTATGTACGTATAAATCGTACAATATTAACTAAACTCGTAATATCTCGGAAATGTCTCTCGTTTAGATGTTATTATTTATACTTAGTTTGATGCATCATAATATATTATGTATAAATTTTTATATAATTTAATGTATATTTTTCTATTTGAAAAAGATATATAATTTTGTATAATTCAATTTGAAGTTGTAAACATTTTGATATAATTATTTCTAATTACATATAAACTTTTTCTTCGAAAAAAATTTCAATATAATTTTATATAATTGTACATAGAATTATTAATATTTTGATATTACGTATGATCAGATATAAAGTTTTATCCGAAAAAATTTCAATATAATTTCATATAATTAGATATAAACTTTTTATCCGAAAAAAATTTCAATATATTTTATATAATTTGATATGGAGTTATAAATATTTTGATATAATTGCATATAATTTGTAATATTAATAAATCTCATTATATATAATTATATATAATTATATCTGATATGATATAATTATATATAATTAGATATAAACTTTTTTCCCAGACTTTTTTAAAACAACTGTACAATGTATTTTCCCCAAACCAATTGATTTATCTCATTAGCCTATAAAAATATTAAAATATTAAAGTAAAATATTATCAAGAAATGTTATAATAATAATTATTTTATATCTATTTTTTATGTATATTTTATGAATATTATGTGTCAGAATATATCAGAATAAAGTACTTCATAAACTATTGACTTTTTGACATTTGTATCTTAACATTGTTACATCCAGAACTAAATTCCATTTTAAAAAGTTGTGTGTCATAAAACAATGTCAAAAGTAGCACTATGTGAAAATGAATCAATATCATAATCATGTTCCCCTTGAAATTTTACAATTTTTGTCTGAAATGTTTTGCCACATTTTCCATACTTTTCGAGATATTACCTGCATTGATTAAAATGGAACATTTTATATATATATGTGTTCCATTTTAATCAACGCATATAAAAATTCTTGTATTTTATATATATATATATATATATATATATATATATATATATAATACAAGAACTTTTTGTAATGATATAATGATATAAATGTTTATATAAATATATATAAAGAAAAAAAATTTTCTTTTATAATTTTTATCCTGTATGCTCATAGCTCTCCTTTCGTCGAATAAAATTACCATCATAAATTTTATGATATTTCACAAAAAACATATTGATGAGAATCGATAATATAAGAGAACTTTTTGAACATCCATTCGAGTTTTCTTCGTCCACAAAACTGCAGACGAAGAAAATCATGAGAAGGTCATGAGATTGTCAGATCATGAAAAATAATGGCTGTTGAAATAAAAGAGGTCCAAATAAATATATATCCACTTTCTTACTAATTTTTTATACAATTTTTATCCATATGTTAAGTATATATAGACATAACACAAATCTTTCTTTACAATTTTTTTCCTTATTATTTATAAAGCTGAAGCAGATTCTTTTAAAATACAATTTGATCTCTCATATTTAGAAAAACTATTAACTTTAAATAATTTTTTATAATATATCTTTGTATATCATTTATGTAATAACATAATTGTATCTATATTTAATTATAGTATTATATTAATATATAACCTAATAAATATTGTCATGTTTTAGCAGACAATATTGTTTTGATAAAAAAACAAGATATACATAGTAACTCTTTCTATATTTTAAATGTGATGTCTTAAGCAAATTATGTTATGCTTTAACATTTTAGTTTAAAATTCTCAGATTTAATAAGCGAGAATTACAGATATATAATCGATTGTATTCGACGAAAATCTTCGGAATTAACAGTCTAGGATATGCTCCTGTCTACGACAGTAACAGGATCAGATTAGCCTCTCTTTGAAGGAACAGATTGGCATATGGGAGAGCGATGGAAGTGAGAGAGGGTGTATATCCTGTTAATTACACCATCTCGGATTTGCCTGTGACGTTAGACGTCTCGAGCAGGATGTCTGTTCCCTGACAGACGGATTGAGTTGCCTATATTATGGCACGATTAATAATAATCATCTTTCTGCCTTTTGATCTATAAGATCTCATGATGCAGTTCCAATTTGAAATAATAACAAATTCTTGTATTTTGATCAATGTACATTATATATATATATATATATATATATATATATATATATATATATACATATTTACACCACACACACACACACACATTTTATGATAATAAAAATTTTGATAAATTAATTTTGTTATAGTACAAAACTTTTTTTTTATATAGAATGACTCATATTTTATGAAATGAAGCATTTTTTTTATATATATGTATATATGTATATAATAATTAATTTATCAAAATTTTTATTATCATAAAATATAACAAAGAATCTAAAAAACTCAAAAACTTGAAATTTCTAAAATTTGATGTATTTTTAAAGATATGGTATTAAATATTAATTTTTCAGCGTTTATTATAAAATCGAATCTCCGAAAAGATACAAAGTTTTATAGAAAAAATAAAAATAGTTATTATTTATTTCTTAAATATTTTGTATAAATGTTATAAATATTGGTGTTTTTTTGCATAGGAGAAAACTTTACTCTTTTTATAACATAATTTCTAATAAATTTTAAAATTGCTTATTTTGTAAAAAATAGAATTAAAGTAAGTGAAGTAAGTGAAATTTTTATTAAAAAGGATTATAAATAGTTTTATAAAAAATAAAATAATATGATTTTGATTTATACGAAAATAATAATATAAATCATGCGTTAATAATTAATCATAACAAAATAATTTGTGATTAATATACATATATATATATATATATATATATATATATATATATATATATATATATATATATAAAATTAACTACAAAAATTTATACAGGATGTCTGATAATAATCATATCACTTTCACTGGATAAGAAGAATGGGTTATATTAAATAAAGTCTTGTACCATTTTATAATTTTCACAATAATTAAAGAGTTGTTAATTTATACAGATTCGCGAATGAGCGAGCACTCGCGTGAAAAGACAGTCCAGTTATTCATGCTTACTATGCGCATGGCAAAATATTGTGATGTGATCTACAAATAATGAATATCTTCTAAAAAAAATAATAATGAGAAAATAATTAAAAGAATAATTTTCGCATTTTTTTTTTAGAAAAAGTTAGGTTTAAAGAAATGAAAAAAAATTTTCCATATACAGAATATCCGGTAATAACTATAATTTTTCATGGACAAGTAAAGTGGATTTTATCAAAAATTTCTATTTTGTAATTTTTTCAATTAAAGTTATTAATTTATATATATCCATGAATGAGCGAGTTTTCATACAAAATGATAGTCCAACGTTGCATGTTCAGTTGCTAGGCGCGCGGCAATATATTGAAAGCGTGCATTATAAACGAATACTTTGTTATCTATATAAATCACATTCATGATCACACATATAAATAACATCTTGCCGCATGTTTAGCAATCGTAAATGTTGCGTAATCTACTAGGCTGTCTTTGTACGAAAATTCGCTCGTTTGCAGATATATATGAATTAATAATCCTTTAATTATTATGAAAATCGCAAAATGATATAAGATTTTTCTATTTAATATGACTCTAGTAGGTCTACGAGATCTGAAACAGTTATGGAACACCCTGTATAATCATATATATTTATAATTAAAAGAACCCGGGAAAAAAGTTTATATCTAATTATATATAATTTTATATAATTATATAATAAATATAATTATATATATATATATATATATATATATATATATATATGTATATATATATAATTATATATATATAATTTTAGATCTAATTATGTATGGATTTTGATCTGATCTAATTATATATAAATAGATAAAATTGTTTATGATTATATATGAACAGATCAAATTATGCATATTTATGACGATAAAATTA